>JAKWJA010002493.1:34500396-34645396 GCA_027704765.1 Solanum habrochaites | reverse complement strand
CAAGTTCTCTTAGTGTGAGTTTTGGCTTGAGTATGTTGCATTCTTGGGTCACATAGTCTTAGGCGTTGGCATTAGTGTGGATACCCAAAAACATGAGGCAGTATAGAATTGGCTTAGACCCATATCTCCAACTGATTTTAGGAGTTTCTTGGGTTTGGCTGGCTACTATATAAAATTTGTAGAAGGTTTTTCATCTATTTTATCTCATTTTACTAAGTTGACTCGGAAGAAATTTAAGTCACAATGTCTGAAGCTTGTGAGAAGAGTTTTCAGGAGTTAAGAAGAGGTTGACTACTGCACCTCTTTTGACTTCACCGGAAGGTACTCAAGATTTTGTGGTGTATTGTGATGGATATAAAATAGGTTTCGGTTATTTGTTAATACATAATGGAAAAGTTATAACTTATTCCTCCATACAGTTAGAAGTTCATAAGAAGAAATATCCAAACCATGACTTAGAGTTGGCTGTTGTAGTTTTTTCCTGGAAGATATGGCATCCACTATTTGAATAGTGTTCATGTGGGTATATTAACTAACCACAAGAGCCTACAATATGTGTTCAGTCAAAGAGATCTTAATTTCAGACAAAGGAGGTGATTAGAATTGCTCAATGATTATGACATGAGCATTCTTTACTACCCAGGTAAGGATAATGTAATTGCTGATGCCTTAGGCAGGTTGTATGGGTATTACCACCCATCTTGAGGAAGACAAAAAGGAATTATCAAAAAATGCTCATAGGCTTGCACGCTTAGGAGACTGACTAATGGATTCCAAAAAAGGAGAAATAGATGTGACGAATAGGGGTGAATCGCCGTTAGTATCATAAGTGAATTAAAAGTAAGACCAAGATCCCATTGTGCTTGAATTAAAGGTAAATGTTCACAAGCAAAGAGTATTAGCTTTTGAACAAGAGGGGATGGTGTATTGAGATACCAAGGAAGATTATGTGTATCTACGGTCGATGGACTTCAAGAGTAGATGAAAGAGGAAACTAATATCTCTATATATTCCATTCATTCGGTCTCAACAAATATTTACCTTGATTTGAGAGAAGTATATTAGTGTAATGGTATGAAGAAATGTATTGCTGAATTTTTTTCCAAGTGTCTGAATTGCCAACAACTAAAAGTAGAGCACTAAGGGACCGGAGGTTTGGCTCAGAATATAGAACTTTTTGAGTGTAAGTGAGAGATGATTAATATGGATTTCATCACAAGTTTAACCAAATTCAGCAAGCAGCGTGATTCTATTTTGGTGACTGTCGATACAATGACAAAATTAGCCCATTTATTGCCTGTAAAGCTTACTAATTTGGAAAAGTATTATGTTAAGTTTTACATTAAATAGGTGGTAAGAATACATGGAGTTAAGGTCTCTATGATTTCAAATAGAGGTGCAAAATTTACTACACAGTTCTGGAAATCTTTTGAGAAACGTTTAGGTTCAAAGGTGATCATAAGTACTACCTTTGTTCCTCAGACTGACGGGCAAGTAAAGCGTATTATCCAAACCTTAGAGGATATATTCAAGGCATGCATGAATGATTTCAGAGGGAATTGTGATGATCACCTACCTCTAATTGTGTTTTCCAATAACAACAACTATAACTCTAGCATCCAAATTGCTCCTCATGAAGCTTTTTATGGGAGAAGATATAGATCCCCTATTGTATGGTTTGAAGTTGGTGAAGCTGGGTCGATAGGACAAGATTTAGTTCACCAAGCTATGGAGAAGGTGAAGTTTATTCAACAGAGGTTGAAAATAGTGCAGAGTTGTCAAAAGTTCTACACTAATGTTAGGAGAAAGTCATTACAGTTCGAAGTAGACGATTGGGATTATCAGAAAGTTTCACCCATGAAGGGTATTATGAGTTTTAGTAAGAATGGGAAAATCATTCCCCGGTATATCGTACGTTATCGCATAGCCAAGAGAATTAACAATGTAGCCTATGATTTTGAGCTACCACAAGAGTTAGCATCAGTTCGTCCAGTGTTTCACATCTTCGTGTTGAAGAAGTGCGTAAACGATCAATCATTGATTATACCAACTTCAAATATTTTGATCAAGGATCGTCAATTTCACGAAGAGATTCCAATGCAAATCCTAGATCGCCAAGTTCGAAAGTAGAGAACGAAAGGTCATTTGGATGAACTAGTTAGTTGAAGAAGCTACTTGGGAAGCTGAAGAGGACATGTAGAAGATATATCCACATCTCTGTGGATCCGGAGAAAATGCACACCAAGGTACTAAGTTTCTTTTTAGTACTATGTAGTTATGAGTAAAGATGTTATTGTAGCAATTGTCTATTTGATCTTTAAACTTAAAGTTACTACCCTTAGTCTAGTAAGGATAACCTCATTGCAGGATGATATTCCCAAGGGCGAGATAATGTAACACCTCGAAACTAGAAAGGACTTTAAAGTATGGAAATACTTATTTGTGGAAAGTATTAAGAAAATCTTGAAATTTAAGTAAGTTGAAAAAGTGAGTTTTTGGTCAATTTCAAATGGTCATAACTCCTAGCTCACGATAAATTGGGTACAGTTCGAGATAAGGTTAGAAAGATCTTGGAACGATATTTAATTTTGCGAGAATTTTACTTCGTATGAGTGAGTTAGGACCTGTGGAAGCTGGACTATCGTAATAAGTAAATTGCCCAAATTCGAATCTTGAAGGGGTAGTTTGGTCTTTTCTTTATCCTATTAATTTCTTTCATTTTTGGTAATTAAGTTAGGGTCATAAGTTTAATTATATTAATTTACACTTCTACCAAAAGATTTATGGTTTTGAGAAAAGAGAAAAGAAGATGAGAAAGCAGAGAAAGGAGAAGGGCGTTTAAGATTCGTCAAAATCATCGAATTAATGTGTGGATTTCGTCGAGGGTGATCCCTAAAAAGGTATGTAAGTCTTCCATAACGTTGGGTTTGTTTACTTACATACTAAGCATGTTTGATAAAGCGTGATTTCAATCTGAAAGGTTTAGATGATTGGTTACTTTAACAAGTTTTGGAGCTTCCGCATTATTGTTGTTATTCTAGTCGAATTATTGGTATATTTTAAGGTTTGGATTCCTTGATTCTCCCACTTAGGAGGTTAAGTGTAGGTGTCACTTATGACTCGATTTGGATCATGAAAGACTTGGTATAAGAGCGTTAGGTTCGGTGATTTCATCACACACGGACAAGTCTAGTAGAGTCTTGAAGAACAGTATGGGGACACCTTTACTTTTTTCGATAGGCTATAGAAATTAAATAAGACTCATTTATTTATTTATTTTGTGATACTACATGAATCCAATTGGTATCTAGGTGATACAAATTTTTATGTGGACTTCTTTACTCTATTTCAGATATGGTTAGTATTAGAGTATTAGAAGTTTAAATAGCAACACCACAAAAAAAATGTCTCGCTAAAAATGGATATATTTTCTCGATTGACCAGGGCTTATAATGACTAGTAATCAAAATTATTTTTTTAAGTTCATAAAATTAAAACCCTTATTCTTCATGGGTATTGATTTGGAATATATTTATGCTTCCAATGTTGATTGATTTGAGTTTCTTCATAAAATGAATATAGTGGAGAGATTTGAGTTTCTTCATAAAATGAATATAGTGGAGAGACTTAGTGTTGAGTTTGTAGCATACTAGTTCTGGGGGACGAAAAATGTGGTGATAGTCTCATGTTGAATGTCAATTAGTAAAGACACTACCTATGACTTAAGGCAACATTTTTATAGATTCTTAATGAATAATTATATAACTTAGATGTGAAGGATAGGAGGAGATGAGTTACTACATAACAAGAGGTATATATTACATCGATTGAGGTCAAAATCTCTACTACGATCCACAAATTGAGTGTATATCAGAGAGGGTCATAAATGCTTACTTGGTTTGAGTTATGAAGTGTATCATTCTTGATATTGACTTGATCTATTTCTTGGGCTAGAGAGAAAACCAATTAGATAATGTTTTGCAATTATTCAATGGGTAGAAATGTATGGTCTATTTGGGTACGATCTTCTCTATAAGTATGATGTGTTCTAGTTATGAATTCAAGGGTCTCTCACGGTACGACACTAGTGTTATGTGGAAATGAATATATCAATTATCAAATGTGAATACTAACTACTTAAGGAGATTAATGGTATGACATGTTTAGATAATTAGGTCCGATATTGTTTTCACTTTTGAGAAACCAACTAGTTTGTTAATATAGATGCTTGGGTTAAACATTATTTTTAAGGAAGATTCTAGTGGTCGATATTTGAAAGGATCTTAGCGCATTTAGGTTGCAAGTGTATCTTGAGAATTTTAAATGAGGGCTGATGATTTTATCATAATCTTTAAGGGACTAAATTTATACTGGAATGATAAGCTCATGGATATAGAAAGTCACATTGAGTATACTTGAGTGAAGGAAATTGATGATATACTAAGAAATGCGTATTAAATTGTACTAGCCCTTGAACTTAATTGGTCTACCTAAGTTTAAGCTGTCAAGTGGAGGAAAACGCTCACTTTGTTATGGTTACAAGGGATAACTAATCATGATGGTAGTAAGAGTTCGTAATGAATAGTAGGGATGCAAATATATGACAATGATTCTATGTTAAATGAATTTTGTATGGCAATATCAACTTGTGAGTATCTAAGGTTGTAATTTTCTACTATTTGATAAGTAACGTGGTTGTACAAAATGTTTATGAGATGAAGGGACACCACTCAAATGGGATTTCAAGGATCTAGAGTCATAATGAAAAATAAAACAAAATTAGTGGGATGGAGTGTAGCCTTCTAAAAGAGGTGAGAGAAAGAATATTTTTCTCTAATTGCAATTAGTAAAGAGGTATATTCTTGAGGGGTTGAGAATTGTATTCAGGAACACGTGGTTTCACCCGTTTTACTTTTGTTATGGTAATATTGTAACATGTACATCAAAATTGTTAAAAATAACTAGTGGATAAGACTTGACAAAGAAGTGTACATATGTCATGATGATAAGTTGTTTTGTGATTTGAGTTCGGTAATGAGTACTATATAATTAGTAGCTAAGGATATAATGTGAAATATGAAGTGACAATAAATAATAAGCTTAGATATCTGAATTACTAAAAATTTTCAAGGTATGAGCGAATATTGATAGATAAGAGGATTGAGTTACATATTTAAATTTTCAATTCAAATTTTTCATCATAAGCATGCATTGTTGTTGATATGTTTTGTCAAGGTATGAATTGGTAATGTAATAAACCATCGATTGCATCGGGTATCAAACATCTGCAATGACATACACATGATTGGAGTACTAAAAATTGTTGCTTTGTATTATCTTTTTACAATGACAAAAGAAAAGGTTACAGTTAAATGTGTTGGTTTAGAGTATAAGGTAAAATGTCATAGGTTGTTGGAAAAATAATGAGATCGATAAGTGAACTAGAGGAATTTACCAGAGTCTGATATATTGGAGGGTGACATATTAAAAATTTTGCACCATGTGAAAAATTTGAGTAAAGTGAAGGAATAAGACCTCTCGTATAAACTCGTGGGGTGTAGTTGATGGTTGTATTGATTTCATTCCTATGATTTAGATATGACTGTGAGATGTGAACTAGTTTGGTACAGACTTACTAGAAGTTTATCATTGACTTTTATAAAGATTATGTTTTGATTAAGGTGACAAACAATGAGGTATGGAAATTTAGAATTTTTCGTGTATGGAAATTTAGAATTTTCCGTGGGGTTAGATTGCTCAAAAAAGGACAAATGACTTAAGAATGATGTACAACGTGAAATATAATTCTACATGGTTATTAAGAATTTAGAGTTGAATTAATACTATTCTATTGATGGGACTACATAGAAGGTTATGATGTGTTACATAGATACTTGATGGTGAATAGAAGTTATGAGCTTACAGTATAAAAAATAATTTGATTGATCAAGAATTTCCTTAAGTGTTGGTATGAGGTATATGATTGTTTAGAATGGTATATAAAGCATAATATATGGAAGTGGTGTGAAATTGAATTTGTGTGTGATTTAATAGTTTTATCATGATGGAAACGTATTATCAAATTTGAATTTAGTGCTATTAGTCTGTTTGGGACTCGTGTTTTCCATGAAATGCGTAAATAGAAATATAGATGTCCTTACTTTTAATATGTATTTGATAAGAATACTCTGGTACTAATGATGGTTGGAAGTAAGGTAGATGATCATTGTGTCCATGATGTTATGTTAATATTAAGAGTGTTGAATTCGGTGGAGGTGGGGTTCGATAAACTAAGTATGTGTGTAGTTATTACACTGACTAAATTTTTTAGAGTGAGTAGCTGAAAAATCAAGTAAAAAGAGTGTAATGAATGAAAATGTTGATATGGGCACTATGGAAGGAGTATCTAGAATTGTTCGACCTTGGTTATGTACATTCTTATGTGACCAACTACTTCATTTCGGGCGTGGTTAAGTGTACGATTCCATTTTAACATTCATGTGTGTTTTTGCTTCTATGGATGTGTCCCTAGTAGTGGATTGAGTGTACCAATTATGTGATTGTGCTCTTTGTAGGGGGGCATCCTTGATTAGATTTGTTCATTCCTGTTATGACAGAGTTGGTGTTATTTGGTAAATATATTTGAGGTATACTAGTGATTCGATATGCAAAACTTTTCTCATGAGAATTTAAAACAGAGATACCATGAAAATTTATAGCTTTTAATAGACTTAAGATTTATCTCATACTCAGTATCATGTTTTGGCTATGTTGATTAAATCTGAGGACCATTGTGTTTAGTTTTGTCATTCTTATGGTTCGTCTATAATAGCTACTAATATAGCATTTCTACAGCATTATTAAAGGTTTTGTATGCTTAGGTGTATCACTCGATGATGGATACTTGATCATTTCCTTCTTTGGATCGGATGAGTTAGATTCTCCTTGATGATTACTTGATGTCTAATATTATATTTTTATAGATTAAGATCGACAAAATATTATAATGTGAGGATATAATCTTGATAAAACCTATGATGATTTGTACATTTTGAGTGTGTGGTGATTGGTTCATATTGACTCCTGATTTTAGCCAATATTGATTAAGGATTTTATCATGGTTATGTTAGAAAATGTTTGTCCTGCTAGTTGTGTCTAGGTTTAGTAGAAGTTGAACAGTCCAGTTGGGAATAGTTTTGTTGTTAGCTGAGCTTACATGTAACAAAATTTATCATTAGAGTATAGGGATAGCTCTATTTGAGACATTGTATGAGAGAAGGTGTAGATCTCTAGTTTGTTTGTTAGATACATTTGATACTAGTGGGTAGTTTTAGTAATTTATAGAGTTTGTGGTTAAAGAAAATAATATTAAAATTAGTAGGGGGTCACTTTTACCATATTTATAATTAGTCATATAAAAATTAGGGTTAATAGTATTTTGATAATACCACAAACCGTTCAAGACTCTTATTTTTTGTTCTCGACGCCATGGATAAAGACCGACAGAAAAGATCCACTTCTCAATTATATTTTATAAACAGTGAATATTTGGTGGGTATTAGTTCTTTTTAATACTATTTAATTGTATTGAAAACTGATGAAGTTTTGTAATCATTGAATTGTCTCTACTAACATATAATTAAAAAATTTCAAAATTGGGCACTTACTTAAGTGGTAAGCTACTTGTTCTAAGGATTAACATAATTGCGGCATCAATTCTTATTGGTTGAAGAAGAAATTATTAAGTGTCAAAGTGGGATATTATGCGTGACTTTTAGTTGTCAAATTGCAGATTAAGAAGAAAGTTGTGGGGGGGGGAGGTGTGTGGTGTGGGGTGGGGGGGGGGTGTCGCTGTGTGTATATAACAATTGTTGTTGGGATAGGAATTGGGTGGGGATTACTGCTAGTACGTCTGCCACTGGTTCGTGACCGAGGGCTTCCATATTTTTATATATATTAATATTTGTTTTTATATTAAAGATTATATTTTTGATATATTGAGATAGCTAATTAAATATTAGGTTTATTTAATTGTATAAATTATATTAAAGTTATGTTAATTGAAGGAATTAATACTTGCCCTTAGTTTTGAACTTTAGGAAATTGATTATAGTATTAGGTGAATTTTTGGTTCTCGGCTAGACATATATAATTTGAGTGCTTATAAACCCTTTAACTTACAAACATTGTACACTTTATCGATTGGAAACGTTTCGAGACATTGAAGAAAGGAAAATCATCGTGGTTTAGCTTCCTTGATTTTGGTTATTCGGTTGAGGTACGTTATGGTTTATGCAATATTATCGTATACTATTAAACGTGATTGATATTCATTGAATGATATTATGAAGTTTTCGATCTACTTGATTATGTGGTTGAGTTGCTTGTTTGTGTGTTTTGTGATTGATCTGAAATCCTGAGACCGTGGAATTTTTATTCCTGTGCCCTCGAAGTGATGCCTTGAATAAATAAGACCTGATGAAACATTATCAGTGAATTAAAAATGGTGATAATAAATGATAAATTAATGATATTATTGAATCGGGGTGTCACAGCACGACACGGTAAAATTAGATCAAAGTGTCACGTTCTGACACGATATAATTGGATCGGAGTGTCACGTTCTAACACAGTATCATTGGATCGGAGTGTCACGTTTCGACCCGGTATAATTAAAACAGAGTGTCACATTCCGACACGATAGTATTAAATGAAAAATATATTGAATTAGCGGAGTGTATTCAATCTCAAAGAACTCAATTCCTTTATGACATACTTACATTAGTGTTGTTGACACAGATTCATGTTGTTTGTTTCTTATCATCTATTAAGTGTTGTTAGTTCATACTATTATTTATTGTATATTAGTTTCTATTTTGGTTTGATCGATGATACTTATTCAGTACATGTTACCCCGTACTGAGCTCCACTTGTGTTTTTCTTTGTTTTCCTTTTATGTAGTGCAGCGATTGTACCAACGACTTTAACTTGCCCTCAGGTCTAGTCAATCTCCAACATATCAGGTTCAAGAGAGAGCTATTCATTTAAGCTCGTAATGGATTCTCTCGGTCATGACATGATATGCTATATTTTCAGACACATACCATTTTATTCTTTTATTGGGCGTATTTGATACTCTTAGACTTAGTATCTTGAGATCAGATGATCTTGATGTGATGACTTTCATATTTTTGGAGCAATATGTAATAGACCTTAAAGGTTTAGTTGATTGGTTACTTTAATAAGTTTTGGAGCTTCTGCATTATTGTTGTTATTCTAGTCGAATTATTGGTACATGTTGAGTTCTGGATTCCTCGTTTCGCCCACTTAGGAGGTTAAGTGTAAGATTCGCTCACGACTTGATTTGGGTCGTGACATTAAACTTTTATTTTTCAATTATATGACCGATAATATGAACTAAAATTTTTACTTTGAGTCATTTGTGGGTCAATTTGATTTGTAATTAAATTTTATAAAAATTACCGAATTTGGTTAAATAAATGGTTGATTTAGGAATATTTAAGTAATAATAAATTTTATGTTGATAAAAATATTTGTTGTATAGGATATAAATGATTTTAAAACTAACGATATGGATTATATATTTTATATACATATGAAATAAATGATAAGTAGATATAAATGTGGTTGTTTTCAATATGGTATTCATATCGATTTTTAACAACCTAATTTTAAAGTAAAAAATTAGAGGTTGAGTCTACATTAATTGATCATGCGTGGTTATATATTTAGGGGTCGTTTGGTAGAGTATATAGCAAAACATAATGGAAGGCATTAACTGATGTATTACTTTAATTCCGAGTTTGTATATTATTCCATGATTGTGTAATAAGTATTGTGTATTGAAGAGTTTATTATTAATACCAAGAAATTCACGATATTAGTAATACAAAGAATTTAATGCATGCATTTATATGGACAAAAGACTCACTTACTCCTCAAAAATACTTTTATATATTCTCCACTATAATTGTGAATGATATTTTTGTAAATAAATATTTTTATCCAAAACATACTATTCTTAATATACCAAATCAAACAATGCATAACAAATAATCTATGCAAAACTAATACAAGTATATAACTAATACACTCTATTGGGTATTATTTTTATATACGCTACCTATCACGACCCAAGATTGGATGTGATGACACTCGTCTTATCCCACCAAAACAAGTTATCATAAAACTCAAATATTACAATAAAAATGCGAAATCTTTATAATAAAGTCTAAATTACTCCCAAAACCTAGTTGTAACGTTTACAAGCCTCTATAATATTACAATTGATTCAAAATAAATTACAAGTCTCAAATGACCTTGTTTCTACAATAGAACAAGATCATAAATTGGAGTATGAAGGTCTGGCGAGATGACAAACAACTACCTCATAATCTCCAAGAAACCTCGGAAAAGAAGAGAATATATCACAAAGGTCCAGGCTAGTAACCTACAAAAACATTGTGGAACCAAGGGGTGAGTACCAAACCAAATGGTACTCAACAAGCAAACCTCTAAGCACAAGTTAAGGGAACAGAATACGGGTACTCCTTACACCCCATCCGAACCTCCACAACTTTAACCTGCATAAACCACCCAAACCTAACAATTCACAGTGTACACAGCAGCTAGCTCAAGAACAACATTTTGACAAGGACAAAGTCATATGCGGCCACTCAAACTTGTCCCGATTATTCATTTAGACACCTCAACTAGACGCGTGTGACTACCTTTGAAAACACTTCAACTTCTGATTGAACCATTTGAACATCTTTCGAGATAAAGCAAAAAAATAGAGAATGTGTGGAAAAATACACTCGCGCTGACATGTCAATTTGACAATTCAAATAATGACATGCGTTCTTTTAATCCAAAAAATTGTTTAACATATATTATAAGTAAAAAAATAAAATTATTTTTTAAAGTAAAAAAGAAAAAAAGATGAAAGGAAACCTTAACTTCCCTGCCTTCAAACTGGAACAAAACACATCACATTTCATAGCTCCATTAAATTGGGCTACCCTCCCCTCCCTTGTACAGTTCCATCTTTAATCCGAACAATTTTTTTTTTTCATCAGCTTTTTTATTAATTTAAACTTTTTGCTTCATCTCGTTTTTTTAGGTGAGAGAAAAGATGGGAAAAGACTCTCTTCGAAAATTTATAATGAAAACAACAAATGATAAGAATTTTGAAACCATTCGAAGGGGGGGGACGAAGATAACCACTGATACCTAAGAATTTGAACTCATTAGAATGATGGGAGAAGACAAACCACTGGTGTATGGGTTTTCGGGGTTGGGGTGGGGGGTGGGGTTGATAGAAATAGAAGAAGAAGAAAAGGACAACAGGTATTCTTCTTTTTTGTATTTTTTAAAATTAAACTAGGGCTAAAATAAGAGGAAAAATAAAGAAAAATATTATTTTTAATAAATTAATGCGCTCAAGGAAAGTGAATTACACGTTTTTTGCCATGTCAGCATTTTGTGTCTAATAGGAATGACTTTTGAACAAATAAAGTGTTCAATTGGCACAAGGATTAGTTGAGGTGTCTAAATTAAATTATGCGGACAACTTTGAGTGGCTGGAGATGACTTAGGCCTTTTGACAAATTACATATCATCAACAACAACACTTTGACAAATTATATATCCTCAAAAACAAGATCAATATTTATCAATCACAAGTTCAACAGAAAGGCATTCACAAAATTAGCCCAAACACAATATCAATTTTACTAATGATAAGTATGTGCGATGCATTGGAGTACAATGTCAAGTATAAGGATGCATGTCTGACCTAGTGATACATACCCGATGTCCCTCAGTCCGGGAGCCATGGGGGACATATCTGTCCATGCATCTGTTGCGGCGTAAGCCGCGACCCTCGATAATAATAGGTATCGCGGCACGCTATATGTCTCTCGAAATATAGTATCCATCGCGGCGCGGGATACGTCCTTCGAAATGGTACATCCTCTTTAAGTTCTCTATGCACATAAAACTTGTCACAACCATGTCTGAGAATAACGTAAATGACATGTTCACACAAATAATGAGGGCATTACCATTTTCATAACATTGCACAATTCACAGCAACACAAACATGATATCACATCAACAATGATTCAACAAGCATTCAAATCTATCTCACACACATCCATACATAAAACAATAATCAAATTGCCTTTTGTACTACCTTTTCATCATTAGGAATTACTCAATATGACAAGTCAACCATCCACCAAATTGCATTAGTCACAAAATATATCGACAATGAAATACACGATTCCATTACACTTAACGAGAGTTTAAGGAAATCCAAGGCGAGAAAGAACACTAATTCCACTCTCCATTATTGCCCACCGCAAATCCCACTCCCGTCCCACAACACCACCCACTTACCTTCATTAAACCACCGAATCTCTCCATCTCCCGATTAATCTCTTTTTTCCCCCCTTCTGGCCCTATTGAGCACGTCTTTCACCTTTGTCCTGAAACGTTCTTCCGGCTCGCCTCATTAGAGTCCTCGCTGTTATTTCGACCATGGACGTATATTAAATTTCACTGGGACTTGAGCCTTCTGATTGCTGTTGTTAGAAGACTTACAACTCAAAGCAATCTCTTCATGTAAATGATCACGATAAGATTTCAAAACTAACAATACTCATTTTATTATATGTCTATGCTACCCGTAAAAAATCACCCTCAAGTACATAATCTCCATAGACGTAAAAGGAACCATATAACGATTACTTAAAGGCATCTAATATTAGGAAGTTAATACATCAATATAAACCAATACACCTAATATTTAATTAGGTATATCATTATATGAAAAGTTGAATCATAAGGTGATAATGACAAGAAAAATCCAAAAATTCCAACTACATATTACACCAGCAATAACAAATTGATATATAGTGCATGCAGTAGACCTGATTTTTTTATATATAATATAATATAATATATATATATTTATCGTCTTTGCTGAATGATAACTTCCTCAGAAGTTGTCCCCTAGGCCAATCATGAAGACGACACAAGTTTCAAAGTTTAAAATTTAAATTGAAAATTCTATCAAGTCTCTTAATAATTAATCTATTTCATATTAATATAATAATATAAATATCACTATTTATATCACTGCATAATAATATACTTTACAACTTAGAAATTTAACAAAGTTTGTACCTGTGAACCGACGGTGGCAATGCTTGCTGCACTCGTAAGTCCTTTTTAGTTTCTTTTGTAAATTTATTATACATTAAAATGATAAATCAACTTATTTTAATAAATATGGGACAAATATAAGATGATCTTGAATAAATTATCATTCTAATTCATTAATTTTTGATAAAGTCAATTATCTATAATTATCGGTCAACTAATTAATTCGAGTTAAATCGAATATATAGAAAAAATTCCAAAATGAACCTACCAGTTCATTACATTACCAAACGACCCCTTAGTGATTTTATGCAACTATATATTGAAATTATGTGGGTTTTATTTAAAATTCAGACATTATTGTTTAGTTTTTTATAGATGAATTTTTACTTGTTGCGATATCATATTGAACTGAGTGAATATCTTATTAAAAAGTTTAAATTATTAAATGAAAAAATATTTTTATGTATTTATTTAAATTGTACTATAAGATACTGTTGCAAGTCAATGTAATTTTGGACTAAACTAAACTTGAAAATAAAACAATTAATGATACATTTGTCTGCTTCTTTTTCATTATTTGTAAAAGTATGTCATGAAAAACATTCATCTATAAGGACATAGGACAAAAAGGCTTACATATAATATATCGTCTTTCATATTTTCAAATTATAGAGGAAAATTGAAATTTTTACTTTTATTTTCAATCATGATTTTATTTACAAAATAAATAAATATATATTACTTAGAAATTTAATTTTGTGATTCCATATATAGAACCACTTTAAATTTTTTTTTTGATATTTGATGGCAATAGATTTTTAAATTTTCTACAGTATGATTTACTATCACAAAAATATTCAGTGATAATTGAGGTAATGTTATTGCATTCATAGTAGCTAAAGCCTTTAGCAATATTTAAATAGTTTTTGGGTTATAAATAATCATATTATTATTGTTGTTAAAATATAAAAGGATGATAATTATATTATTACCGTAAAAAAAATTGTCTCACAATATTTAATTGTTCTATTATATGCGTTGTGGGGTCTTTGAATTATATATATATATGTATCTACTTACTTAAATTTTATTTTGCTATTCAAAATTAGAGAGATGCATAAAATGAAACAGATTTGATCTTTAAAATTAGGTACTTAATCTACTTATAAAATTAATGACCTTTCTGTATATTTGTCAGGGACAGTGAAAAAAGAAAATAAGGGGACTATTATTTTTAATTTTTGCTTATTTTTAGTTTAGTTGTAAATTCAGGGAGTTTTTTGCGGGGTGTGACAACAACAGGACTAAAGTGAAATGATGAAAAGGACCACGTAAACAATGATGTGTCCATCAAGGACACCCCACAGAAGCCACTAAGCTCTGTGAAAAAGACAAATATATCTCAGATTTGAAATAAAAGACTTAACCACACATTGGTGAACAAGCCTTTTCTATAAAAAGAGTAATATATATTATATATATATATATATATATATATATATTTATAATTGTCTAGATTACTGCTATATTTTAATTGCTTATTTAAATTTATTTAGGCCTTCTGCATTATTTAAATTAGTTTAGTGTATTCTATATAACTGTTAAATGATATATTGGTAAACGTAAAAATATTCCTCTCATGTATGTACTAGGTGATTTTAAGTTTAAATGTACGGATAGATCAAACTCTTATTCAAAAAAAAAAATTGTCAATGTTCAATTGTTGCCTAAAAACACATCTAATATTAGCTTCATTACATAAAAAATTATCATTTTGTTTTGTTAGTTTATCATGATATATATAATTTAATTTAAAAGTTCCTTGCACTGAAAATATTACATAAATATATAATCTATATATATATATATATGTAATTTTTCTAGATATACGACATATGTTTTAATTGCTTATTTCAATTTATTTAGGCCTTGTGCATTATTTGAATTAGTTTAGTGTATCGTATATATCTCATAATTGATATATTGGTCAACCTAAAAATATTCTTCCCATCTATGTACTAGGTGATTTTAAGTTTAAATGTATGGATAGATCAATTTTTTATTTCAAAAACAATTTGTCGATGTTCAATTGCTGCCTAAAATCACACCTAATAATATCATCATTACATAAAAAAAATATGATTTTGTTTTCTTAGTTTGTTTATGATATAATATAATATGAATTTAAATTCCGATGCGCATATATATATATATATATATATATATATTCATGATATAATACAATATGAAGTCCGTGCTATGCACGAGCCCAATCATTTATCTATGAAATTTATAATGTTTATGTGTGGTACTTTAAATTTTTTAAATACAATGATACCCCCCCCCCCCTCCCCGCCCGCCCCATTAAATATCAACCTATTTTTAGGTTTATTTCATCATTCAAAATAATTGAATTGTTCAAGGTTTAACATGCATATTTGAAACTTTTTTTTTCATATTTTTCTTTTTATTTGTTGAAGTTATATATTTTCTAGGCGATAAATTACACTATTTGAAAAGCTATGTTAATTATGATTAAGAAAAAGGCAGATAGTAGAAACTAGAAAGTATGGTTTAAGTCGTGTCCTAAGCTTATAATTTTCGTATTTAATTCATTCGTAATTTCATAATTGTATGGAATTTAAGGGGCATATGAATCGCGGAGGATCATAGGAAACAGTTGTGAGTTGGACGTTTGTAAAATTACTAAAAAGGTAGATGATGTAAAATGAAGTTTGTATGTGGCCCAATTATCAAAGCAATGAAACTCTTTAAAATAACTTAAAACACGTGGAGTGTGTAGACCCTAAGTGCACAGATGATCAGGACGATTTTTGTCTAATCAAAGAATGGTATACATTTTAAATCATGAGGTATATTGGTGTTCAAGCAAGAGAATTATGAAATTTCTCAAATAACCTATGTCAACGAGCAAGAATGTTGACGGAGAGGAGCTTACTAGTAATAAAAACAATGTTTGCATTATTATATTCGAACTCTCTCAAAATAATATAAGAAAAGTAAATAAACTTTTTAATAAGTTTAGTTTTCTCGCTGCAGCTGAATAAAAATGTTTAGTAAACATAACGAGCACATGGGGTGATCCTCTGATGTATCATATTTTCTAGAATTCTGTAAAATTCGTAAGCATATTAGATATTGCATAGTTACTATTTTTTTAATTAATCTAATCAAACTCTTGATATTGTTACCGTTTATTAAATTTTGGAAATAAAAATTTACCAAATCTTTATTGTTGAAGTATATATAGTTCATTGGATTTACATTAAAAGAAAATTTAAAATTAGAACTAGGTTTTATATGCGTTCGCAACACATGTTTAATTTTTTATTAAAAAAAAACTTCTTACATTACATCAACATACATGCAATGTATGAATGAAATAATAGCGAATACGTTTTATGTGTATGCATGTCGAGTGATATTGAAATGACACTAAATTGTTTTTTTATTAATTTTTTATTTAATTGTAAGCGTATCATATTTGTTACTACATCGTATCAAGTTGATTCGATAAAAAGTACTCCGTCTGTCTCATTTTATGTGGGAACATTTCCTTTTTGGTCAGTCGCATTTCCTTATATGATAAGTATTTAAAGGTACAATTCCTCTTTTACCCTTGTTGGTCCCACTTAATCTTAAAATTAATACTCCAATACATTTATGAGAAGAAAGAAATGTGAATCAACTTTTTAATATGACATTTATGAAGGTTATTTTGATAAATATTTCAATATCTTCATTTATTTCTTAAATTCCATGCCGGTCAAATGTTGCCACATGAAATGATCTGGAGGGAGTAACTTTTTGACGTATATTGAAGTTCATTCGATAGCTTAGGAGACTTAGATAAACACATTATAAATAGTTAAATTACAATTATAACATAAAAATATTTTACTATGTACTATTAACACATTTTTCTTAAAAGAAATCGTCAAGATTAAATACCTTATAAATTATCACTTTCTCCATATATCCTGACAATCAAAGGGACATTTTAAAATTATAATAATAATTGATAAAGAAAATTTCATGAAATATAATACTATATTGGCTCCATAATTTGTTGGGTTTAAAGGTACACAAATTTATGTAAATGAAAAAAATTAAGATTTATAATAATTAATAAGAGGCATCATAGCATGAGGAAAGGGTATAATTCAACAGGACAATTCACAATTCCTAATTATTAAAAGGAAACATAATAAGAAAAAAATTTTATAAGCTCACTATTTGTATCAAAATATATAAAAGGTATATAAGTGCTCTATCATTATCCGATCCTACACCTTGGACATGACACTCATAATTATTGTTTGTCCCATATCGAATTCTTATCCTTACGGAAGACTAACTCAAGCATAAAAAGTATGTAAAACATTTCACAAAATAAATGAACAAACTTATAAAACTCTACTATCTATTTATGAATCCTGTAACTGGCAAAGATGGGACCAACAACATCCTAACAACTGATATAACTGAAAGTAGAAGTGGAACCTTCTAGAAGCAAGAAGTTAACTCGAACTTCATACGATATCAATGAAGGGCATATTGATGATCCTGAATACTTGTGTATCAATCATAAAACGATGTAGGCCAAATGGATCAGTATATGAAATGTACGAGCATGTAAGGGAAATTTTAAAGTATAATATAACCTTGAACTTGATAAAAAGAAAAACATACTCACCTCTTCTCAACTCAACTCAACTCAAAGAAACACAGTAAAACTCAACTTAAGGAACACTGAAGGATACTAAAAACTACTCAAAATTACAAAACTGAGAAGCACTCATGGTAGAATACTGAACTTAGCAATTCAGTTCTCAACTTAGTGAAATGGATCTAAATTCAACGATAATGTACTCGATTCAATGAAGCACAATTCAATTCAAAATACTTAACTCAAGATACACTAGAAACAACAACAGTAAAAGATGCAATGTATGGAAAGATTTTAAAACAGTAAGAAGCAACACAATGTATTGAAGAACACAATAACAACTCAAATTTTATATAATAAAATATAATATAACTCTGTGAGAGTTTCTCTAGAAGACAACCATCACTATGAGTTATGTGATAATACAACATCTCGGCTATGCTGTCAGAACTATCCTATACTTTTTCGGGAAATAGAACCTCTCAACGAAGTGGATCGACTAATTTATACTAAAAATATTGAGGAATCATCTAAGAAGTATAATACTTTCTACCCACCTTGGCTACATGGTTTATGGAGAATTGAGTTATCTGAACTAGTCCCCATGTCAATTCTCAATACTACTTTTAAAAAAATCAAGATCATATATTTAAAAACATCACTCTTTATGTTGCTGAGGTTATTACCCAAAAACAAGCTTAAAATCTCTCTCGAAATCGGTGTTCCCTCTCTTGTATAATGTTTCCTATATAATCTTTTGAAGAAATAAACTTCACTCTTACTCTTTACTCAACTCAATGCTCAAGTCTTAAAACAGGTTCTAAAATATTGTAAAAGACTTCTCAAAATAAAGTTCACGCCGAATTATGGACGTGAATTACTCAATTTAAGGTTTTCAATAGCCGTATTCAAAACTCAATACTTGAAACTCAAAAACTCAGAACTTAAGAACTATGATATAATACTCCATTCAAGAATGCTTGACTCAGAGGGTTCATGCGGAATTATGGGCCTGGACACTCAACTCAAGCACTCAAAGTAACTACTCGACTTATAAGGCTCATGCAGAATTATAAGCATGAACTACTCATATCAAGAACTTCATGCGTAACATCTAATAGTCCCACGATCAGAAATATAATCTCAAAAAGGTTGGGAACTCGATACTTAAGACTTAGAAGTTGAAGATACTACTTCTCTCAATGATACTCAATTAATAAACTCCATGCGGAATTTATGCATGAAGGACTCGAGTCAAGGGTCTACATAAAAATATGGAAGCGGAGTGTATGACTTGTCATTCTCGTACATAGTACCTCAAAAGTTACCTCAAATCGATAGTTAATCTCAAATGATTCTCAGTTGAACTCAAATGCTTTCTTGGACTCTACTTTTAACCCTCTCTTGAATGTAAATTAAAAATTCAAGAGTTATGGTTCATGATACAGATGATCTAGGTGATAGTGTAGACTAATGAATAAATTATCCTCACTCTCATGCTCACTTACTTGTGTATTGAAACAAGTTATTAGAAATTGTAGAAGACTCCTCAAAACGACTCAAAATGGATTTATGAAAATGTTCAGAAGAACTCTTAAGACTTGACTCTTAATCATTCATTGAATTTGAATTATGAATTAAAGGTTATGATCATGGTTTGAATTATTTCTATGTGTTTAGAAGTAGCTTAGATTGTTTAGAATTAAAGGGGAGTGAAGGTAAACTCGTAATGAACTTAAATACAGGAGCCGATTACAAAATGGATGGGGCAGGCAACCTAGGCACACTGAGTGGCGCTGGGGTTCATTGGCTGGCGCGATGCACTAGGCCCTAACCTAGAAAATTTGACAAATTTCCATAACTCGCCTAGAATCGAATAGTTTCGTACCCACTCACTTAGATTCGGTTACTTAAATAAGCACACTATAATCTACTAAATACATCCCCAAAAATCTCACTTTCATCTCGAGGAATCATCAAAACCCTAACACAACAAGATTTAGGGTGGACTTCAAGAACACTTCTCAAGAATTCATCAGAAAAATTAAATCTTTCAACTTCAAGAATAAAATTGCGCTAAAATTAACATGATTTACGTGTGGGTTAAAAAATCCAACACCATGGATGATTACATACCTCTTAGGGGATCAAACCCATGGTGAAAGTCTGCGATAAAACTCAAGAAGCTCGACGAATGTCTTGATCCTTTCCTCTTTTTTCTTTTTTTTCTCTTATTTTTTTTCTTGAACCCTCAACTAAAACTATAGGCGTATATTAGGATTATAAAACTAAAACTAATAGGATTAGATCCTTAAAACCTTACTAAAAATGAATTAAATCTAATTGGTAAGAAAAATAACAAAATAGCTTTACCATTTTCGGGAAACTTTCCACTACTGGAAAACTCGACTACATGTCTCACTCATTCGACATCAAAACTTAGCGAAGTTGGTGGCATTGGAAAATCAATTCAGATACTTTTTATTATATATCTTTTATCCTAACTAACCTATCCTTGGCAGAGATTTATGGTCATTTGAAGTTGATCCAATTAATAGAAGAGCTTAGGAATGACTTCAATGAATTCTCTTTAGTTCTTCTTGGAACTCAAGGTGCTACATCTAGTGACCTTAACACTTAGAAATTTTTTAAATATCCAGTTAAAAACATACTCACTACGAAGGATTGTTCGAGTCTTAGTTTGAATAAAATTATGGGGTGTTACAATATCTCTCCCTTGGGATCATTCGTCCTCTAAGGATGGCTGGACTGGGTATAGAGCGGGGTTACTCTTATCTTCTTTGTCATACCAACTAAAATTTCCCCCCATTTCTATTTGGAAGTAACTAAGATCTCTCATTTAGATATTTCTCATTTAATAGTTTAGTATGTCATCAATGATTACAATAACAAACCTATCTAAATAAGGCTTGAATAATCTATTCACAAGGTCCTTTAATGTTGCAGGAGAGTTGGCCAAACCAATGGAGATAACTAGGAACTCATAATGATCATAACAGGTCCTTAAATTTGTCTTTGGAATATCACATTCTTTTACTCTCAGCATATGATAGCTAGATCTGATGTTTATCTTAGAAAAACAAGTGTCACACTGGAGTTGATCAAAGAGATCATCATTTCTCTAAAGAAGATACTTATTCTTGATAGTAATGGTAATCTATACACATTCTAAAGGAACCATTCTTCTTCTCAAAAATAAGACTAGAGCGCCCCAAGGTGAGATACTTGGTCACATAAAACTTTTCTCCGGGAGATCTTTCAACTGCTCTTTCAACTCTTCAACTCATTTGGTGCCATGCTATATGCAAGAATAGATATAGAATGAGTATCGGAAAGAATATCTATACCAAAGTATATTTCTCTATGAGGAGGAACTCTGGGAAGATCATGCGGAAAGACTTCTACAAACTTTTTTAATACTAGACTGAATGAATATGAGGTATCTCAAGACTAGAGTCATTAAATTTGACTAACAAACCCCTTGAAACTAACTTTTTCACCCTATGGTACGAAATAAAATGTCTGTTATGCACTGTTCAACTACTCTTCCATTCTATATCTGATTTATTCGGAAATTGGAACTTAACAATTCGAGTTCTTTAATCAACTGAGGTATAACAAGAATGAAGCCAGTCCATATCTAGAATGACATCAAAATCTACCAGGTCTAACTTAAATAAATCAGCCATGGCACTCTTGTGATTGACACAAAAAGTGCAATAACGATAGACCATCTCTATTAGAATAGACTAACCAACGTGTATATAAACACTGAAGGTCTCAAGAAGATTCTCTGGAAGAACATCGAAATTCATCGCAACATTAGGAGTCACAAAAATAAACTTTCTCCTGCATCTACCAAAGCATAATTATCAATGTGAAAGACGTGGATCTTACTAGTGACAACATCTGACGAATCCTCTTTCCCTAGGCAACTACTGATAATATACAGACAATTTCCTCATTGCCTACCCCTAATGTAGTAGCACCTTTAGATGCAACTTTGTCTCGTGGAGAAATTGAAAAATACTGGGCTCTATTGCCCCCATAACCATTACCCTGCCTATTTTTAGGTCACTCTCTCCTAAAATGGTTGATCCGAACACACTTGAAGCACCTAGTTGAGCAATCATATATAGCACACCGCTGAGTGGAACCTACCACACTTAGCATATATAAGAGTATTTCTACCTCTTTGTGCCACACTACCTACAGAATGTGCAGGTTTAGCTCTGAAATTCTGTGAATTTTCATTATTAAACTCACTTCTATTTCTTGGTGCAGGTGCACTAGAAAATGATAGAGTAGGTCCCTTATGTTTCCATTGGAAAGCTGACCAGTTGACATTACTCTCTAAATCCCAGACTCATTCCCTATCTTTTGCTCTGTTGTTTCAGAACTCTTCCCTATCTTTCAGCTTCTCTTCCTCAACCTGTTAAAAATGGATAATTAATCTTGTCACGTCAATATCCCTTATTAACATAAATACCTTGCCATCCTTACTTGACAAATGAGACAAGCCACAAAATCGCCTCTCATGTGAGCAACTATCTCCAAAGCATATCGGGGAAGTTTAGTGAGTTTTAGACTGTACTCATGAAAACTCATAGATTCTTGTTAAGCATAAGGAATTCTGGTACCTTTGCTTCCAATAGTTCACGGGGAAAAAAATTCCACAGGAAGGCCTCCTCAAACAAAGACCAACTCATAAGTTGTCACGAGCATAACTAGCCGCGAGTGGCACCCACACTTATCCTACTATGTGAGCGAACCAACCAATCTAAACCCCAACATTTCAAACATAATAAACAGAATAATAATGCGGAAGACTTAAAACTCATTAACGAAATCAATAATCAACTTCTAAAACTCAAAACTTATAATTATCCCCAAAATCTGGAAGTCATCATCACAAGAACATCTATTCTCAAATTCCTAAGGCTAAGAGTATTCTAAGGAAACTAACATACGAATAAAGGCTAGTCTATGCCAAGAAACTGCAAGGATCCAGATGAAGAGAAGAAGATCCAGTCCAAGATAGAAGCTTTAGCTAACCCTGAAATCTGGTGTGACGAAGACTGGCTAGAGTTGCGGTTGAGTTGAAGACGACGGTAGTTTGCTGCCGACTCACACAAATAATCAAGAAAACATACAAGTAGGGTCAGTTACAAAGCACAGGTCTGAGTAGGTATCATCGGCCAACTAAAAATAGAAAACAGATATATATCAGATAATAATCATTAAAATCACCGTAAAATTACTCAACAGAGTAGCAACACAAGTACGAGAATCATGATAAATACCAAGTAACCATGAGAATCAAAGCCTCCATAACATACTCATTGGAAATCGGTTCATAATTGAGTATATTATTAAATATTTCAAGATTCATTATCTTTACTATCCTGTGGTCGGAACGGACACTCCGATCCCATTGCATACTATCATGGTTGTCGGAAGTGACACCGATCATTAATACTATCCTGGTTTCGGAATGTGACACCCGATCCTCTATTACTATCCTGGTGTCGGAACGTGACACCTGATCCATTAATACTATCCTGGTGTCGGAACGTGACACCTGATCCTCTATTACTATCCTGGTGTCGGAACGTGACACCCGATCCACTAACCTCATTCTGCACCTGTTCGCTCTCCCCTTCCTCACCCTCTCTTAATACTTCCTCAGCCGGTGGAGGAGTCACCGCCCTAGTACTAGATGGGCCAGGTGTTTGTCCTCTTCCTCTAGAGGACGTCCTCCTGCGACCTCTACCACGGCCTCTTGCCACTGCCCCTCTTCGAGCTACAGCCCTAGTGGCTGGCTCAGACGCATCTTGTCTTGCCGGTGTTGGTGTTGGCGCGGTTGTGTATCAGTTCTAACCATTGCGAATAAAGTGAAGATGCGTCATGGAAGATGGTCAGATACCCAATGTGTATCACCCTAGATACCAATTGGATCCAAGTAATAGCACGAAAGAAGAAAGAAAGAAGAATGGAATTTTCTAAGTTTATAGCCTTCTCAACGAAAAGTAAAGGCGTCCTCCACCTACCGTTCCTCAAGACTTCTACTAGACTCGTTCTTGTGTGATGAGACCACACAAAACCTAATCGCTCTGATACCAGTTTGTCTACGAACAAAAATAGCGGCGAGTGGCACAACACTTATCCTACTATGTGAGCGAATCTTACCAATCTAAACCCCAAACATTTCAACAAATAAACAGAATAATAATGCGGAAGACTAAACCATTAACGAAATCCATAATCAAAAAAAAAAACTTTAAAACTCAAAAACTTATAAGTATCCCCAAAATATGGAAGTCATCATCACAAGAAAAATCTATTCTCAAATTCCTAAAGCTAAGAAGTATCTAAGAAACTAACATATAATAACAGCTAGTCTATGCCCAGACTCAAGGCATCCAGACATTGAAGAAGAGATCCAGTCCAAGCTAGAAGCTTTAGTCACCCTGTGAAATCTGGGTGACGAAGACTTGGTAGAGTTGCGTTGAGTTGAAGACGACGGTTACGTTTGACGGCAATAACAATAATCAAAAGAAAACATACAAGTAGGAGGCAGCTACAAAGCACAGGTACGAGTAGGAATCATCGGCCAACTCAAAGTAGAAAACCGTCTATATCAGATAATATCATAAAATCAACTACAATAATTCAACATGGTGAGCAACACAAGTACGAAAATCATGTGATAAATAACACAAGTACTACACCCGATGAGGACTCAAGCCTCCATACCATACTCATTTGGGAAATAGGTTAATTAAAATTGAGTATTTAACATATTTCAAGATTCATTCTCTTTACTATCTGGTATCGGAACGTGACACCCGATCCTCCTTATACTATCCTGGTGTCGCGAACGTGACAACCCGGATCCACTATTTACTATTCTGGGATGTAGGAACGTGACACCCGATCCCATTATACTATCCTGGTGTCGGAACGTGACACCCGATCCGATTAATAACTATCCTGGCTGTCGGAACTTGCACACCCGATACTCTATTACCTATCTGGAGACGTCTTGTCGAAGTGACACCGTTCATTAATACTTCCTGCGTGTCGAACGTGCCACCCGATCCTCTATTACTATCCTGGTGTCGAAATGTGTCACCCGATCCACTAACCTCCTTCTTTTAGTTAATCAGCCTGCTTTTATACAAGGCATCATCATTAACAAAGAGGTTTCAAGGTTTAGGATTCAATAGTCTCATCATGACTTATGTTATCCGCATTATATTATCACTATGCAAACCATACATTTAAGCATATAGGAGCCTACAAAACTACCAAATAAATCATTCTCTATAAGAGTTTACTATGAAAAGAAAACCAGAAATCCTACCTCAACCGAAGAATTCGTGAACAGAAATTCTACTTTTCCAAAGCTTTGCGTTCCTCTTCGTTCTCTCCTTGATCGATCACTTTCTCCTCTCTGTTCTTTTCTTTTCTTATTCAAACCCTTTTGTCTTTTACCCGAAGGACCATATAATAAGTTAAAAGATGTTAAAAGTAACCCCCTAATATTCAAGGTTATGTCTTTTACCCCCAGGTATGAATTTATAACATTCACCCACTAAATTGTATAATTATAAGCCCGGAAATCCAAAACGCCCATTAAAATATTTAACAGAAATCCGATCCCAGTCAGGGTTACGCAGCATGTGACGGGGCCGTCGTGCCTGTGACGCGTCTGTCCTGCGGAGTCGTCACAGAATTCAGAGACTAACTTTTCAAGAAGGGCCTGTGAAGGTCCGTCGTGCCCATGACGATCCGTCCTGCCATTTCGTCGCGAAGTTCAGAGAGTTGGGAGAGTTGTTCTCAGTACCCATTTTAAGAATCTTAAGTGTTTGAGAACGAGGACACCTCGACGGTCCGTCGTGCCCATGACGGTCCGTCGTGGGATCCGTCGACTGAGACAGTTATTACCAGAAATAAACTCTACAACTCAAAACGACTAAACAGATCGTTACAAGTGGTGCACCTTCAACTTCATCCTTTTTGCATTGGTCAAACCAGATGTCACGACTCAGGGTTACCCCCCTGAAGTAAAATGGTGTACTAGACCCTGAAAGGGTTCTCATATAATCCCTTATCATATTTATAACATCAAGACATAAATTAATGTGGAAAATTTAAAACTTTTGCAATCGAAGTCAACTTTTTTTCATAGACGAACATAAGACTCTAAGCTTGTCTCATTCACGATTTAACACAATAGAGAGTACAAATAGGGTTGCCATTTAAATCAATAAATACTCAAAATATAACCTAAAATAGAAGCTAGAAAAGATGAAATCTTGTCCTCAAACTTGAGGATTCAGCAAGACTAGGGTATTCCGAAGATTTACTTGAAACAAGTACAACGTCTCAACGATCATAACCTACACTCAAAGAATGTAGAAAATATGGGTTAGCACAATAAATTACTAACTACGTAAGTCATGCACAAACATTTATTGAAGGGATATTTAGTTGAAATCATGCATTTATCAAGTTTTAAAGATATTATGCACGTATACGAAGAAACATAAGTCAAAGCAACATATAAGCAACCCATAACCATAATAGTGCAATGCAATGGTCAGATCTCATAAACATACAAAATTCTAAGTATCATATTTAAGTCACGAACATCATACATATCTTACTTTAACCTCATCCATAACTAACATACATAAGAAATGTGTGGTTCATGTTCATAACTTTTAACAAGTAAAGTCAACCTTAACATACAAACAAATCTTGCATACATAATTCATAAGCTTCATGACATAAGAGAATTCCACCACAACCCCAGTTAGAGTCTACTTGTGCAATGCATAAGTAAAGTCCCATACCCCACATATATGAAATAGTACCCCTTAAGAAGTCATAACTAAAGTTAATAGTATTAACATAATTCATATATTTACCATACAGGGAAAATATCTTTAACTGACATAAACCATGTGAGCTGCATGGACTTCGATGTCTTACCGCACACTGAAAACAGATGTCCTACCTTCTTAAGGTAGAACTAATATATTATCTTTTAGGTCGATCACAAGATAAGACCAATGTGGGCACATAGTTATGGGATTAGGAGATTGCTACTAGAAGATGGACTTTCTAAGGTAAAACGTTTCCATCTCATGAGATTCTTACTTTAGGAAGCCAAACTTTCTAGCGTAAAAGCTTCTATCTAATATTCATATCCACTCAGTGCTATAATTCCCATTTAAAAGTCACATTATGTCTTTCCTTAAGTTCATGTTCATCAAAGAATGCATTAGGCACTAAACAACGTATCAAAATAATAGCTCATTGAGTTATTAGGTGAGAATGTCCTTTCAACCCTAGAACCATCAACATGTGAGTAAACCTTTCACAAATTATTCATAGTGTTTTAAAAAGAATAGCCTTTCAATCAACACAACAAGATTACCTTTGTCATATTCATTCATACAATGTCATATGTAAGGGTTTGGGAAGAAGGATCTTTCAATAAAAACCACCAATAGACAATAGTCATAAGATCATCACCAATTTAAGGAAATCATGAATTCATATACAATCTTTGTCAACATATACAAACCCTATTAAATTTGCCCTCAAGCTTAATAATTAAGATAAATCCTAACTTCTAGAATTACAAAACTAGATAGGGAAAAATTATGTTTCAATAACATAAATAATGTAAACATGATCAATTGTCAAGGTTCCATAGTAAATAAAGATATAGTCTAGTTCATACTTTAGAAAGAAGGGGAAATCATGGGTCCAAGGGAGGCATTCTTCAAAATAAAACAATACACCATTATTATCACCCATAAATCATTAATATCAACCATAATAAACCTTAATTAAACAATTGAAATCATTTTAGAGGAAGACCCATGTTGAAGATTGAAAATACCTAAGTTTGGGGAATTTAGAATCTTGAAATTCAATTTGAAGGGTCTCTTTGGGTGAAAGATTCCGAAAGATAAATACCATCCATATCTTAGGTTTAATTCCACAAGAAATTGAGGAAAAAAGACTGATTCTTGGAGCCCTAGATTGATCTTGACTTTGCTCTTCAATGGAGTCTAGAGAGAGAAATATTTTGGAGAGGGGAGTTCGTTGAGTTTTACTTTGTGAGTTGTGAGGTGTTAAATGTGTTGATTATTAGACAAAAATATTTATATATGTCTAAAATAACTATTAGTAACCTTCCCCACCCTTAATTAATTAGGTATTTATGAACCCACCTTCCTCTTGACTAAACCTAGGAGTTATTTTATGGGTGACATATGGACCTCCATCCACGGACTGTGGATGGGTCCAAGCCTCGTGGTGTACTCCGCCATTCGAGTTACAGAGGTGGAAATAGGGGAAATCTGGGGGAGACTATGTCTCGACCCACCTCCCATCCATGCAGCGTGGGTCCACCCACTGCTCGTGGGTGCCCAATCATGGTCATAATATGTTTTTATAACTTTTGGACTTTCCCTTGGTGTCCTCCCCAAGGACCCTTCAGGGTCCTTGGGGTCATGACTTGAGTTATAGGAACTTAGGATCTCAGTACAAAGTTATGGAAGTTACTATAGGACCGTATAGCCAATCATATTAACCATATTTAAGCTACTGGTTTACGTGTTAAGCTCTAGCTTATATCATTATATTTTTGGGGGTGTTACACCATATTCTGGCGACATTCTTCATTTCGTCTGTTTCGCGCCCCATTTTTCATAAAAACGGGTTTTTTACACAACCTAACAACTATTTTGGGATTTGTGAGCTTAGGAGTCGCCACCTAAACGCATATTAAGGGGCTTAGGGCACCTATCTAACCTACTAAGTCCTAGCTAAGCGTAAACGAGCAGAGATCAGGGGAAGGTTCGAGGTTACCTCGAGGGAAGGGTGTTAGACATACCCAAATCCACATGTGGATCCCGCGCCGTATCTCATGCCAATTTATATGGGGGTTACAAGTAGCAAATAGGTCACTTCATTATATTTATAATATGCTTATTTAAGTGAGATAACAAATAAAAACAATTAAGACTATTTTATAGTTTAGTAATTTAAAATGCAAGACTAGTTGGTATAGAAAGAATAAACAAATTAAGCTCATGTTTTATGTATTTTATATACGAGGACTATGTGATGAACAAATCGAACAAATGTTCATGTTTATTATTCTAATAATATTGAAGCATTTAAAAAGGTGATAATTAAATAATAACACAAAAAAATACTAATCAATTAATAAGATAAGAGAGGAGACAAAAAAAAAAAAATGAATAAGCCAATAAATTTTCCTATTTTTTTTTAATTTTAAGCTCCCCAGAATAAATTAATAAACAATTAAGATTACTTCAAGTATTATTATTGAGCTATGATATATGTGATAAACAAATATTGCAAATTTAGAAATTAATAAGATAAACTAGAAGACGTAATATGAACAAAAGGATAGAGGTATAGTCAAGTTTAATTTATTATGCCGACCACAAACCAGAAGAAAGATTGCGAAATAAAGTTTTGAAAAAATGAAAAAATCATTGGATCGAATTTTTATATAAAAAAATGTTTTGTTTCTTTATAGGGATGATTGACCACGATTTTGTTAATCAGCGCTCCTCCACCATACAAACCAATTTTGTTTTGAGCGATTGGTCTTAGAAAAATAATAAAAGTTTTTATTTTGAAGATGATTAAAAATAATAGTTTACATATAGACACATAAATATTTACATATAAATACACATAATCCCATTTGAAAATCATGGGTAAGTGGTACTCCCCGGGACGCGTCGGCTTAATTTAAAAACATTGGAATTAGACCCCGTAATGCCTTTGACTTTCCCACTAACGATAGATTAGGAGACAGTACTTATGATTTATATATATATTTTAAAACGAATGTCATAATCAATCCATAGTTTGAAAGGAGGATTGAACAACGACTAAAAAAGCATGTTGTAAATCTTTGTAAGAAAAAAAAGGAAAAAAATAGTAGAGCATTACTGCTGTCAGTAAATTAAATGCAAAAAATTTAATATGAAATGTATTGAAAAATCAAGAAATTTGTTAAATGTATGAAAATTTTCTTCTTATTTTTATTATTATTTTTTTAATAAAACAACATATTGCATCATAAGTGCGAAAATCTTCAAAGAGGACAAATAATATTACTAATTAAGTCTATTAGCTACTAGAAGCGGGCAAAAATATTTACAAACAAATTTTATTTACTGATGAGTATACATTAAAACTTTGTTACAACCTATAAACATGATTCTAGTGTTCAGAACGGGCAACACATCGTAAGCATGATTTTGTAACTAAATGCTAGTATATTTTAATCCTTAGGCATGGTTTATCGTGATCAGACGATCTGAAAAGTTATAACCTATTTTTAACGTCTCTACGAGAGCCTACTAATTATTAAGGTTGATTCACATTCAACTTATTGGCAATCTCGTTATTTCAAACTCATTAACAAACAAAGTGTCAAGCATGTTTAAAAGTGGTATGTTACAACACCTACCAACAAGAATTCTAGGTGTAAAAGATTTAAATAGATTAACCTAATAGACATGATTCTATCTTTGAAAATCGATAACAAGTAGAATGTAAATCTCCTTACTTAGTGATGAGTCCCACCCCCCCAAAATATCTTATTTATATATATATATATTATATATATATATATATATATATATAGGATATAGATTAGATATATATATATTATATAGAGAGAGAGAGGAGAAAGAAGGAGAGAGAGAGAGAGTTAAAAAGCGTTGTCACAATATTACAATTAAAAATAAGAGTGGAATAAACAATACATACAATAAAATGAACGAGACTTCATCCACACTTTCTTCTAGGCAAGTCTTCAGAATCTTGAACTCTAAGTTCAAAACCTGGAAGAAGAGGTAATGTAACACGTATACGATGAGGAAATAATTTTAGTATAGTAGACTCATAGTAGCGAATGACTCTCAAATATATGCAAATAACACACAAAAAGAGATAAAGAATAACCATAGTTATGTTATCAAACTTAAAAAGATAATGAAACTAACTTGGATGCTTCCTTGTTATTTTGTTTTTCAACAGATAAATATTATAATTATGCAAAAAGTTAAATTAAAATTAATAAAGAGGACTAACCAAATCTGCAGAAAAGATTATCAACGCGTATTATAAGAGTGAGTGATGAGTTGAGAGAATGAATGTGTGTATGAGCAATGAGAGAATGAAAGAAATTGTAGCAAAAGTTAATGTGAGTTGGGAGAGTGTGAATGTCTGAGAGTGCTTGTATAAAAACTATGAATGAATGATGAGAGAATGAGAGGTGGACTATTTATATAATAAAGAGGGGAGCATTATAAGGAAAAAAATTATTTAATGGAATCAATTAAATATATTTCCTTGTTTTAAAGGGTAGTTAAATCAGCAAATAAATTATTTTTTACCAAATTTAAGCAAGTAAAATATAAAAATATGCAGAGTAATATATTTTTTCTTAAATAACGAATAGACAAATCAGATTTTATTAATAATTTTTTTTTTCATATAGACAAGTAAGAAATTTGATTAATTTTTAATTAAACCAAGGAAATCAAATAAGGTTATTTACTATATTAATAATTGACAGAACTTAAGTAAAGGGATGATTTCAAATCTAATTAACATAACATTTTCCTTATAAACGAGAAATTAAATCAACAAAAATATTCTTAGCTCAATCATAATTTTTTTACTAAAATACAACAAGAATTAATTTAACTTTAATTAAGGCAACAATAATCAATTGACAAATAGTAATAAAATAATAGACAAGATTTACCTTTTCAAGCCATAAAATCTGTCCGAATTCAATTTGGTGTCAAATTAATCAATACCATATAAAATTAGGACACCAAAATTATCATTTAGAGAAGAAGATAATCAGCACAGGACAACAAGATTAGGCGAATAACTCAAATCTTGTTCGAATTTTATAGAACTCAATCAATGAACAACCAATACATATTAACCTATTAAAATCCGTTTTAACAGAAGACTCATAACCATATCATTAGTTAAACAACTAGGAATACTAAATCACCCACAAATCAAATTAGAGCATGGACATGGCAATATTTTACACTAAAACTGATAGAATTGGAATTTAAAATCACCAAAAATAGTAGCACAAACCGCAAACAAGAGAGAATAACACATTTCAAAATCAAAATAATAAATAAAAATGATAAATAAAAAAATCGAATCAAGTGAACATAACCAGAAGGAGATTAAAAGATCCGTCTTCCAGTAGATTGAAATTTTTTTAATCAGAGTTCTTGTTGTTCGCTGTTTTTTCTTGTTTCCAGCTGCTGCCAGGGACGACTGGAGAATAGGGGAGGAGGAGGATGTCGGAGAGAGGAGGGTGGCATCAGTCGGAGTTTTTGCTGGCTCGAACTGTTCCTGCTCGCGTTCATCGCTTGTGGTGGTTTGCTACTGCCTGGCAACTCGCCTGAGTTCTGCCAGCGATGGAAAAAATAATGCGGAGAAGAGAGGAAGAGACGGACGGAGAAGAGAAGAGGAGAGGATTGCGACGGGCTGCTGGTTGATGGCTGCTCGACAGTCCTCAAAAAAAAAAAGGAAAAAGACCGACAAGAAGGGGAAGGAAGGAGAAATGGAAGATGGAGGAGGTGGAGAGGCAAGAACGTCGCTGACATCTGCTGGTTCCTTGCCTCTCGCCGGCGGTTGTTTGGTGCTGCTATTGCGCAAGGTTGCTGCTGCTCGCCATCGCTGGAGCGACGAGAGGGAGGCAGCAAGGAGAAGAGAGGTTTAGAAGTCTTTGAAATGTAGAGATGGGAGATTTAATCTAGAACTTTGAATCAATTAATATGTAGCGTTAGTATTCAATCTCGAATTTATTGAAATAAATTGAAAGATGAAATTAATAGATGAAGTCTTAAAATTAGATTGAAATGGCCCAAATTGTAATTAAATCAGCTAAAATTGAAAGGAAGAGGATGATTATAATTGAAATAATTTGGCATTGATTGGCTTAGAATTGAAAAAATTAGAATAAAAATGGTACAATTTAACTGATTTTGAGAAAAAATGTAGGAATTACTATTTAATGAGTACTACATTATTAAAATATGTTATACAATGAAAATCATTTATATTTGAAACATCGAAATTCATTTAATAATTGATTTTTTATTAATATTCACAAATAATTCTATAGTAAACATGATAAATATAGAATTTTAATGCAATATGACTAAAGTCCAACTTAAACAAATTTTAAAGTGTATTTAATCGAATAGTATTCCTAAAAACGGTTAAAGGTCGATCAAAATTAGGTGTTAACAGTATGCAACTAGATCTACACTCTCAGTATCAACAATGTGAAGAATTTCAAAGACCTTCGAAAGTTTTTCAATAAAGTTTGTTTGAGCTTGAGCAAAACTTTAACCAAGGAATCTTGGAAGTTTCATCCCTAGAAACTCATGAATCTTGAAGTTTCATCCACAACCTGTAGATTCTCCCTCTTTCAAACTTGATTGGTGACAACTTGACTTAACATCTGCATAGCTTCACGGAATTCAACATTAGTAACTTCCTTGAGGTTGCAGTTCAAGGGCATTCGGTGCCCGTTGTTCCTACGGTTCACATTTTTCCTAAAGGTAAGACCTTATAAAGCTCTTCACATGGGCATGGTATGAAAGATACATGCAATCACGAATTAGAAGAAACTTTTTAGCGATAAACTCTATCGCACAAAATGAGTATGAAAGAAGTGGGATAGTTCCTAAGTGTTCCAGCTTCCTAATTATTGACGAGGCGCATTTCACACTGATTACTCGGTCTCTGCAGATACAACTTCATATACTCCCTAGGATTCTTGAACTATGTGCTCCGATACAAAGTTTTTCATGCTCCAAGCCTGCATCCTAGGTAAGAGTGCCACTCGAGAATCATTGTTGGACCCAAACAAACCCTTGGTCTGCCTTAACTCTTAGCGGAAGACTTACTCATGATAAAAGAGAGTATTGAAATACAAGCAAACCAAATTTTCTCAAAAAATGACTTAAAATGATTTAAAGATCACATTCAACTAGCCCAAGTTGCAACTCAAGTCTCAACAGAAAAACTGAAACGTAAAGACTGAATTAATAACATCAACTAGCCATTTATGGAGCCTCTAATAACTGAGATAGACGTTGGGACAAGATCCATGCTATCTTAATGAACTAACTTGATTAATAAATAAAAAAGGGGATCCTCCGGAAGCAAGGAGTATCACCAAAAACTCTAAAGCTCAATTGGATCAGCGATGCACTAGATGTTGATACTAGCTACCTGTATAGACATCATAAAAAAGATGTAGGTCAACTGACATCAGTACATTGAATTTACGAGATTGCAAGGGGAATTCTTAAACAAGACGTACTTGAAATGGAACTTAAATAACATACTTGGTCTCAGCTTAACTCATTTCAATATAAAGCAATAATATAAATTCAATATAAAGAAAAGCTTATAAAATATGGATAACAACTCTATGTATTTTGAAATACAATGATAACTCAGTTTCTATGCAAATTTACAATATAAAATATGTTTGTATGTAACAATATAATAAATCTCTTTGCATATAAGAATAAAAAATATAACTGTGGAGTCTCTCCAACCGACAACCATCACTTTAGAGTTATGCGATGATACATCATTTTGCATCACATTATCAGGGCAATACGATACCTTACCGGAGATATATAACCTAAATACTAGTCTATCCACTAGTTTATTCTAAAAATTACTAAAGAATCATCTAAAAAGTATGACTCTTTTATACCCACTTTGGCTACATATTTTATGAAGGTTGTGAGTTGTCGAACTCTCCCTTATATCGGTGCTCAATACTACAACAAAAAAAAGTACAAGCTCTTCTATTTATAAACATAACTATTTCGGTAATTTGAGATAATTTATGAAAAATTATCCCAAAAGCTTTCTTGTTTAAATGTAAAAACATTTACTCATTGAGAATACATATTACCAAAATACTCTTTTGAATAAATTCACTTCACTCTTTACTCTTTGCTCAACTAAAAACATAAGTCTTAAAACAAGTTTCAAGCATTTGCAAAAGAATTTCAAAAAGACTCTATGAACTCTTTAGACTTATCTCTTAACTTTCCTTGAAATTTCAATTTATGGATTCAACTTTATGATTCATGTGTATAGATAATATAATGATGTTTATACATACTCTGAAGTGTAGATATCAACTAAAAAATATGGGTATGTTTAAAGTGAACTCAAAAAGAAGGAATTAGGAAAGGATAGAGAACTTGGTGACCCTGGCGCTCTTAGAGGCACCAACCGCCAGAGGCCAAACTACACAAGCTGGGTTGGGGTTCTCTAAGTGGCACGACACCTTAGAGCCCAAACTATAGAACTTGTTGTGGGCGCTCAGAGTAGCGATGCCCCATCTCAATTCCCCATATTTTTGACGAATTTCCTTATTCGTTTTTCAACTCTAATTCGCCAAGATTCTATTAGTTCCTTTCCTAGACACTTAGATTTGAATACCTAATCAAAGTATGCAAGAATCAACTCAAAACTTACTTAAAATCTCATTAAACTAACTCTTGTCAACAACTCTGTAATCAAGAACCTAATAGAAACTTTAACAATATCTATTAAGAACTCAATTACTCTACTTTCAAGAATGTAAATATGTTGAAACAAATAGTGATTTGTGCGTGGGTGGAAGAATCCAACGCTATATGATCTCACATATCTCGTACAAATTAACCTTTAGTGAAATTCAGAACCGAAATATCAAGAACGACAAACTATAACTCTTTCTTCTCTTTTCTCTTCTTTGAAAAAAGTAGCGCTTTTTTATGAAGCGTAAATGAGTTTTGACCCTAATTAATTTACTAAATATTAATTAAACCAATTGGTTCAGGAAAACACCAAATGAACTTTCTAAAATTCGGTGAACTTTCATTATTTAGACAACCCTACTTAAATAAGGTATGTCTCCCTTATACACACTCGAAAAATGAGCAAACTCAAATGATTTGAAAAGATAATTAAAATACCTTTCATATAGTATTTTTATCACACATAAAACAGCTTGTACAGAGAATTATGGTTGTTGAAGTTGACCCAAAAACTCATACTCAACATAACTTAGTTAAATTCCAGATTTGTCATTCTTTCAAAAAATGTTTCGTTTTAATTCTAGCTCTGTCAAAAAGAAGTGTGTTACAAAAATGTGGGAACTCATGTTACTCTTTTTAAAATAGCATTTATACGTTCCTAGAATTTTAGCATTGTGTAACGACCATTTGGTCAATTTAGTAGTAGAGCCTTTTTATTTCATAAAAAGACTTTTCAATAGATTCTAAATGGGTATTTTGGACTATTCATAACTAGATTATTAGATTAGTGGAATAGTTTTTATAATTAATTTAGTTGGTGGTTAAAGAAGATAACATTAAAATTAACAGAGTTTTGAAATTAAATAGTTGGTGTTGTAAAGAATGTTCTAGTTCAAGATATATTATTATTCTCAGAGTTAATAATTATACATATAACTATAAGATATTTTTTTGTCATAGTTTAAAGTTGTGATGGAACTTTTGTGTTGTACCATATTGTTTTAATTCCTATAGGTATTTAAATATTCGGTGTATTGTATTATTGGAATGTCATTATCATTATGCTAATTGAAGAAATTAAGACTTAACCTTAGGCTCAAAACTTTAGGAAATAGATTATAGAATTAGGTGAATTTTTGGGTCTAGGATAGAAATAGAATAATATGAGTGTTTATAGACTCGCTAACTTACAAATTATATATATACTTTATAGATTTGAAATGTTCGGAGAAGTTGAGGATATGAAAAAGTATTGGAGAAGCTTGCTTGACTTCGATTTTTCGGTGGAGGTAGGTTACGGTTTATTATATTTGATTGATAACTCTTAATAGCGACAAATATGCAATGAATAATACTGTGAAGTTCTCTATGTAGTTAATTGTGTGATTTTTCGGCTCCGTTGTGTGGTGTGTGATTTGTCTGAAATCTTGAGACCGTGAGATTTATAATCTAAAACCCTCCTTATCGAAGTTACTACTTCAACAAAGAAGGCTTGATGAAATACCATTAATGAATTGAAAAGTGGTGATAATAAATTATAAATTAATAATATTTTTCAATCACAGTGTCATGTTCCTACACAGTATTTTTGGATCGGAGTGTCACCTTCTGACACGATATTTTTGGATCTGAGTGTCATATTTCGACATGTATTCTTGGATAAGGGTGTCACATTCCGACATGGAAACATTAAAGCAAAAATATATTGAGTTAACTTAGTGTACTCAATAACAAAGAAACTATTTCCCAAATGAGTGTGGTATGGAGGCATGAGTCCCCATATGTGTGTTTTATGTTGTGATTGATTGCGTACTTACTTTAGTGTTGTTGTCTCTAGTTCATGTTATTTGTTGACTGCCTCCTTTTAAGTGTCATTGTTGTTTTTATAATATTATTCATTACATATTAGTTTCTATTTTGTATTGGTCGATGATACCTACTCAGTGCATGTTGCCACGTACTAAGCCCTACTTGTGGTTTTCTTTACATTTTCTTTGTGGAGTGCAGCGAGTGAACCAATTATTTCAACTTGCCCTCAACTCTAGCCAGTCTTCCGCATATCAATTTCCAGGATGAGATATTCATCCAAGCTCGTCAAGATTCTCTTGTTGATGATATGATGTCCTTAGTTTTTAGACATAAACTATTTTATTCATTTATTTTGGTGTCTTTAATACTCTTAGACTTAGTATTTGAAGATTGGATGTCCTTGATGTGATGACATTCAGATTTACGGAATAATATGTTTTACACTTTAGAGGTTCATTTGATTAATTACTTCAATAAGTTTTGGAGCTTTCACATTATTGTTGTTATTCTTAGTAGAGTTATTGGTATATGTTGGGGTTTGAATTTCTTGGTACGCCCACTTACCAGGTTAAGTGTGTGTACAACTGACGACCCCATTTGGATTGCGACAGATAGTAGTCACTCGATGAAGTAAGTCGGGCTCACCGTCACGATCCGTGATACACCGAGTGCTCCCCTTATTTCTTTTTTTTTTTTGCTTTTCTTTTAACCATCTCTATAACTTTTGGAAAAGTAGGTTAGGCTCTCTGACCTAGTCGGCGATGCATCGAGTTCTTCTCTTTGTAACATTGTGACAGATAGTGTACAACCTCTCTTTGTAACATTTGGCGGGCTAAATTAGCATCACCAAAGTACTTATCTGATAGCCAAGTTGGTTTTATCCATGAGTGTCCTGCTGGAACTTAACTGAGCTAAAGTCGGCGTGTAGCTTTGGTGAGTAAGTTTTTCTTTGCTTCAAATGTTTCAGCTTTTCCGCTCATAGTGTCTTTACCATGCTCTTTTGCCTTCATTGCTGCATATTATCATTTTAACATCAGTTATGAGCATAGAATGACTTTGATGACACTAATTCTTTCAATATTAAGCACTAAATGAGTTGAAATCCTAAACTCATCATTACACTCCCAATAGAATTTTCTCTATATACAAGACTTGAGTTCGACACATTTGTCTGTAAAGAAATAATTTCCATCATCAAGAAAAAGCCAATGAGGAAAGAATTAGGGTCAAAATTTTTTTACTAACTTGATATTTCCTAACCTAGTCTAAATTAGGATGAAATTGGAGTCATTGAGGTCTAGAAAAATATGGTAACAACTGAGAGGTATATTAATGAATTTAATTACATGTATGGATACTCAAGACATTAATGAATCCGGATGACTTTACAGAATTGAATTTGGATGAGTATAACTCCCGAAGATTATCTTAGCGTGAACGGGTTTTTTGTAATGTCTGGATAATGGTGTGTTGTTAAATGGGGGATTGGAATTCTTAAATTTGATCATTGTTTTCGTGAAGGTTGCTGTAGGGGAATTATTCCCTCCAGGGCGGGGACAATCTGGTGGTTTTGCGGCTTTCATAGAAGGAAAGACGCGACTTAAGTCAGATATAAACCTCCAAAAATGTTTTATTATGCGCATTTCAACTTTGATAGCTAAGAAACGACCCCAAATGTGTTATTGATGGTTTACCAACATTATGAAGGATAAAGGTAACCATTATCAGGGCTAAAGGTAAGATTTTTTCTCCTCAAATTCATGTTTCAATCCATAGATCTTAGTTTCTTGGGGTAATTATTGATGGAGGAGGGTTGGGATATTGGAATTATGGTGGGAAAAGCCCTAATATTGGTATGGGAATCACGGGTTTGATCTAGTGGTATTGAGTTTGTTATAGTCTTGATAATTAGAACTTTTATTGTTGATCCTTGTGTTATATAGATGTTTTTAGGCCACGAAAAGGCGGGTAGAATCCGTAAAGGGAAGATTCCAATGCCTTAATGGATTCAAATTTTGATTCGAAGAAGGTGATGGTTGTGATATTTTTTCGAATATAAGTTGGTAATTGCTTCATTATAATTCATTCATGTATATAAATGAAGCCAATATTGATCACACCTAATGTATGAACGAAGAACTACATGCAATGAATCACCTCTTCTTGTATGATTGTGAGAATACACAATGTTATTGTGATTCTGGTTTGTTTTAATGGATAAGGTGTTGCACTCCAATACACTAACTTATATTGGTAGCCATGTTTTGGTATAAGTATAGGATCAGTTTCCACATTTCAGCATAATTATGGTATCAGGTTCCACATCTTGGCATAAACCTTGGATCGGGTACCATATATCGCCATGCTAACAATTTAGGTATGGTTTCAAAGAGAGGACCATTGAATTGGGTTCCATCCGAGAACCATTGAATTTACATACCTGTATATCTTTAGAATTGTAAAAATGTACTTGTTTTTAAGGGGTAATCATGGTAATATATTTTGTTAAGGCATGAATTGTCAAGGTGAAAAATGATCAATTGTATCAGGTATTCGAACCTTTGGAAGGAATTACACCTGGGTAAAGTCATAAAGTTTATTACTATTGATTGATACCTAAGAAAGGTCTCTTTTAAAAAGTGTTGGTTTGTAATAAAGTAAATGGTCAGAGTTCTTATGATGGTTGTTAGTATTGTGAGTATGATTCAGTAGTTATGCTCTAATGTATTTTCATTTTTATAGGTAGATCCCTAGTGGTTTATCAGGGGAACCAAATATGCGATGTTCTCTTGGTTGAGTGGGAAGATTGGCAAGATTTTGTTATTTTGAATGACATAATTTGTATTGTCTTGGTATTTTTAAAATATTTTAGAAGTTGTACATGTACCATTTTGCATATGAGAACTTATGAAAGAGCTACCATGTGTATTTCTGATTTTCTGACAATCTAACATTTCATCTTATCATTGAGTTCATGTATCAATTATGTGTTATTGAATGTTGGAATCATTGGATCCAAGTCTACTGTTATTAAGATGTAATCTGTAATTAATAAATCTAGCATTTCGATAGTGTTGTTGGAGGGTTTCTACATTTGGACATATTAAACTCATATGAAATTGGGTTGTGAGATGGAGATATTGATAAGAACTATAATTGTTTGGGTAGTATGATGTGTGTTGGTTAGTTCAGGTTTACCTCTAATTGTGCTGAGTTTTGATTAAGGATTTATTCATGGTTAATCGCGATTGCGATTTTTTTAAAAATGAGATTGTTATATTTTTTTTTTTTAAAAAAAGGCGAATTAAACAATAGAAAGAAATGTATTCATTTTATTCGATTTTGATTTTTTTTAAAAAAAGAAAAGGATTCATTTTGATGTTTGTGTCGAAGTCTTTGATAACATGTTGCAGACATGTGTACGATAAACTTTGGTGGTTATCTCGAATATCATTATGGCTAACTAAGTGTACATACAATAATAATTATCTCAAAAGTATCGTGATGACTTCATTTAGGCATTGCATGGGAGTATTTATAGGTATTCACTTGGTTGGATGGGGACAAGGATTATATCATCAAAACTAAAAAGTAAAAAACCCCCCCCCCCCTTCATAGGTTTAAACCAAGACTTTCGTATGAAGGAATACATCCTGTTGAAATTCTTGATCACGAAGGTCGCGGAAGCTAAGGACATGTAGAGACAAGTACACCCAGTAATTTGTTAACGCTACATATACTACTGCTCTAAAAACTACTAGCTCTATACTAACTCTAAACTCAAAAATAACCCTTACTACTTTAGGCCAATCTTTCCTAATTGATCACTCGAGGATGAATTATGGGCAAATTTGTATCTATTGTAATGACCTGATTTCCGTCGTTATGGAAAAGCCAATGGGGAAATAATTGGGGCTAGAGAATTTTTTTATAGTAACTAGAGATTACCTTGCCAAGTCTAGATTTTGATAAAATTGATCGGTGATGTTATCATAGACACAAATTTCAATGCAAGTCTCTATGATTGTACAAAAGTATAGCAACCCTACCAAGGGTTGGGGTCGTTTCCACGGGGAGTGATTTTGAGAATTATATAAGAAAAAAATTAAGTTCTAATTAATTATAGCTAAAAACATTATCGAATACAAACATATTAAAGCTAAGGGGTTACACAAGCGTTAAATAACAATGGGGTTTAGCAATTGAAATTTATAGCTTAAAATAGTAAAAATAATAAGAGAGACTAATGGGAGACAAGATTCTTGGTATGTGATCGGAATACGACCTACACTAAAATATTTGGTCAATGTTTTTCATGATTAATTTGTTTAACCTTTGTGACTAGGATAGACTATAGAGGTAGCATGTTTTCTCTCTAACTTACGCTAAATCAAATGGGTTTCTCTCTGACACCCACTTGCTACATGAAGGAAAACCTGCCCCTTATCCCACTCACTCTCTCGAGCTAAGTGTATGGGAGAAGTACTAGGGTTCACTCTCTCGAGCTGAACCTTAACTCGACCTACTCCCAGTGGCCGTCATTTAGTAGTCTTAGTTTTATGACCTCTCTCTCGAGCAAGCCGAGAACACAGAATTGAAATTTTATTTGCAACTATAACCCGATTAATTTCATACACGAATAGTAAACGAAATCTCATTTAAGTAACAAATAAACCATCAACAAGCAACACCCAACAATATCTAACTATATTAACAAATCACAACACCCCGGAATCGGGTTTTTAGGCTATACATGTATAGATATAAAATCTTACAACACAAAATGAGTTTGCATTCAAATGGATATGAATATCAAGTCTTGATACAAGCCAAAAGTGAAGAATCAAAGAGACCGAAGCCCAAATTCTTGATGATCAAAACCCTTTGAATATTAAAGTTCTCCGGAACCCTCTTCAAACTTAGAACTCAAAAATAAAAAGAGAACTCTTAAAATTAAAGATCAATAATGAAAATTCATAAAAGATTTGATACTAAGTTAAAATTTTAATGAGAAGGACAACTCGACGCATTTAGTCAGGATCACCGATCAATTCGGTGATCCGCCCTTTAGTAGCTTCATCACCGTCTTGTGCTAGACTATAACATATTCATGTTTAGATCATTGGGTGTTACCGTACTACTTTGTGGAACTACTGGCGACACCTCGACGACTCCTTTTCTCTGCCGATTTGATACTTTCCTTTATAGTTTAGCTCACTCGAAAAAAAGTGAGGATACTTCTGGAGGCATCATCAAACTATCTACGTTGAAGGTTTAGGGTTTGACATACCGTGGTTTCACGGTATTATTAATAGTTTTTCCTTAAGTTTAGTTTGTCCAAAAGCCTTTTTGTTGTAATTTTTATATAAGCTTCTCTTTATTTGCAGGAAATCTGTCAGAAGATGAATGTGGAGATTTTGGGCGAAGAAATGCAGAATTGACCACCTACGGAGCTTGTGACGATCTGTCGTACTTGTGAAGGTCCGTAGGTTGTAGCGTAGTGCAGCTGCTGAAGGAAGATGGGGAAGTGTTACCATGTAGGGTTACTGATTCATGACAGTCCGCGTTTCTAGGATGGTCCGTCCGCAGTTCGTCATGAAGTTAAGGAAGTTTCCCAAGTACCTTGTACCCCTATTCCAAGTGTTTAAATTGTTTTGTAAACGAAGATCCCTCGAACGAACGGTTTGTGCCTATGAAGGCCGTCATACTTGCCGTTGACGGTAATAAGAGAGAGTAGAAAACTTGCAACAAGTAATGGACACGGAGTCCATGACGGTCCGCGTCGACCACGCGATCCGTCCGAAGGTTCCGTCGACCAACCACTTTTGTACAACAGTTTTCCACTAATAGAGTCCCTTATTTATTAGTTTTTATTTTCTATAAATAGTTGAAAACCCAACCCCTCGTTTCCAGGTTAGACTCCGTATTGTTAGACATCCTTTTACTAACATTGTATTGTTAGCTTTTGATTACATTAGACTTTTTGTGAGATCCTGATACTTAAGATTCTTGCAGTGATTATTGGTGATTTTTGGTGATTACTCAAGCAAACTTCGATTTACTCTTTCTCATTGAAGTAAGAAACATGAATTTCCTTATATAATATATTTGAATAATATTGTGATTCTGACTATGGGGTAACTAAACTAACACCAGCAAAACACTCCTCCCACAAACTACAACCTAAACTAACTACAACCTATACACTAAACGTACACAAACTAACTACTGAACAAAACTACTCTAACCTAAACAGTAACTAAACGTAGACACAAAACTGCTAAACTCAGAAAACAACCTTAACCCAACTACAACAAACTACACGCTTCATACTAAACTGAACAAAAGCGAAAAAAACTACCCAAAACAAACAGAAACGTAAGAACTACTAACACGTAAAACAAACAACATAACTAAAGAAACTAACACTACATCGTTTACACTCACTCACTAAACTTAAACTGAACCGACTACCCTACACAACTACCCCGTAACGGCCGACTCGCCAAAACCTTACTAACTCCCACCCCCTACCGTGTCACTCCTAGATTTGTTCCCTTATCCCACCTACGGCCTCTACCCGGCCCCACCCTCTCCCCCTACCCGCCCACGCCCTCTACCGGCTCCTTCACCTCGTTCGTCCGTCCCACCCTTACCGTGTTTTCCTCGCTCCCCGCGGGACACCTTCGGTGACCCCCGCGCTCCTGGGGCCCCCTCCCCGTTCGGTCGGGCCCTTGCAACGCCGTCCCGCTCCCGTCCCCCCCTCCTTCCGTGTACGCCTAGCTCAAGTCAGTCCCGTCCCCTCTCTCCCCCCCGCTAGCCTTTCCCACCCCGCGGCCCGTCCCCCTCGCCGTGATCCCCCTTCCGCCCCGGTATAGCCCGTGTTGCGTCCTTTGTCCCCCTTCATTCCGCTTAGTACCGAGCGTGCTCCCCAATGGGGTTTGAGTCTGGTCTTAGCCTTTTCCTCCTCGCTCCCGCTTGTCCTCCCCTAGCGGGGGGTGACGGCTCTAACACTCGCTACTCCATAACTAGGGTTGTGGAAACCATAGCAAATAATGAAGTAAACCTAACTAAAATAGACTGGAGGGGGGAGAGGGGGAGAGGGGGGGGTAGTATTGAGTTGAGTAGTAATCAATTCTAGAATAGTGTCTTGCATGTATTAATTATTCTTTCGCTTAAGAAGTCCTTTTTAAAAACGGATGCCAACGTTAGAACTCGCCTTGATTGCTACTTGGCCGGACAAGGAGGAAGATATTGGAAAATAATTATCGAACACACAGATTTAGTGTATACTCCTATAGGCAATATTAATTGGTACGAGGTATAACTTAGTCAAATTCGAATACGATGCTGAATATGAATGTAAAGATAAGGTTAGATAGCAACACATGTAGCCAACCAAGTGCGAAGTGAGATTTTCTAGATGTCGAACCAAGGATTTAGAAATACTACTTATCACTTTTGCATGCAAGATACTCTAAAAAACTTGTTATAGTTAAATTATCAAGTTTATGACCTGTGGGTAACACTAAACCCTAGTTACTTTGATTAAATTGAATTAAAATCCAAATTCAAAGTTTTAAGTGTCTCTTCATTGCGTTGTTATTTTTCATTCATTTAGAAATAGAAAACTCCCCTTTATATATATAATTGTTTTTTGGTTCCAAGGAAGTAATTGCCGAACAATAGTAATAATAGGTAAACAGTTAAGTCTAAACTATTTTTTCCTCGTGATAACGACCCAACCTCACTAGTGGGTTAGTTCTTGACACGACCGCATTAACTTCTATTTGAGAGTAAGTTTTGAGCGTATCTAATTTTGGCACCACTGCCGGGAATGTATAGATTTTAGATTAACTTAAACTTATTTACGAATGTATAATATAAAATAGCGCCGATAATAATATAAATACAAACGGTGCTCTCAACATCAAAAGATAAGTCGATCCAACTCTCCCTAAAACTATCCTCCACACAAAATCCTCTCTATAAAGCCCGAGTCTCACCCCCTCTCCCGCCCATCCCTCTCCCGCGTCCCTCTGTCGGGGGTGCTAATTCGCCTAGTCATTTTATATTCTTGATTTTAACTTTGTTTTATTGTTTTATATTGTGCATAACCAACCTCCTTGATGCCAAATGCAAGAGAGGAAGAGAACCCTGTTTCCTTACCATCACACGATTCAGCTTACACTACGCCAAAATAAACGAAACTTGGGAATCAATGATATTATCCAAACCAGAACATCCCAGCTTCCGTTGATGTTCATGGTCCAGTTTGTTACCAGCGATTGCTCCGGGTGAACACCAACAAGGGGACAAATCCCGTTCACGGCCCAAAGCATACTATAGAGGCTATGATAACATATCAGACTCCGATTGGCCACTTGTCCTTGCATCATCTACCATAGGCCCACCTTGGTGGTACTAGTAGCATATCAAATGCTCACTGCCAGGTGTTTGTTTTCAGGTCTACTTCTGAGGATCCACATGCCCATATAGCTAAGGTAAGAGTAGTTGTAAAAGCTGTGTAGGAGGCCTTACTTGACTTAGAACGTAATAGGGCTCAGATTGTTTCCTCTTCTCACTGACGGGATGAGGCCTGCTATATGGTTCACTGAGCTCCCTTATACCTCAATTTTCAACTTCGAACTACTAAGGATGTCTTCTTAGCCACGCTTTTATATCCGCTCCTCTTCGGTCCAAGAACTAAACCACAAGACAGAGTGAACACTTTGTGGCACACCAGGAGAGTCAGTTAGTTTTTGGGATATATTCACCTCGTGTCTTGAGAAATGCTCCCAATTACTGTATAGATGATTAGGAACTTGAATGGAAAACTTCTATCGGGGAACAAGGATGATAGAATAGCGGTGTTGGACACTATAGCAGTGGATCTTATGGGGAGTGTCCTTATGCTGAGATTGTTGAAAAATTAGAGAAAGGATCTCCCCGGAATAATAAGCTTGGAGTACTAGTAAGTCAATACCGGGAGAACGTGACTTCGTAGTGCAGTTCCACATCACAATCAAGCCACATATTAAGTTTCCTGAAGAATATGGCTTCAGATGAGACCTGATCTTTGGTTGTATTAAACATTTCTAGGGGTTGCAGAACACTAAATGCAATCAACTACTTGTCCAAACCACCCGCCACCTAATGATTAATGCTATTATTCAGGTACCACTATGAAGTAAAATGACTAGACGGGGGGTTTTTCGCACGAGCGCTCACGGGCTCAATAATGTATAATTTGGCTGCCAAGGGCAAGGGAACCATGGTCGGATCTATGGTAATACAACCGTGAGGCATTATGTCCCCGGATTGAAACTACAAACAAGAAAACCGCGATGACAAAACCTTCAACATGGGTAACTACCGGTAAGACAAAATAGGAATGGGCCTTGTCCCTCTTCAAAAAAAAAAAAAAAAAAAAAACAAAAAACAAAAAAATCAAAAAAAAACAACAAAAAAAACAAAAACCAAAAAAAAAAAAAACAAAAAACAAAAAAAATCACACAAAACAAAAAAAAAAAAAAATCGTGAAGTACCGTCTCTATGGAATGGTGATATTAGTTCTGGCGCGAGTTGAGGATTCTGTTCACAAAATGATAGGACAGTTCGATTTCTATGATGATAATATTAAAGAGTTAAGGTTCGATTGTCTCCCACCTAGGCAAGTATGGGGGGGAAAAAAAGGGTCCTATAACACATGCAACATCCATTAAAGTTAAATGGAGTTGTTCAAATGGCCCAATAATCTGCGACCATGACACACAGCAACGGTCCACTCTTCCTAGCAAACACTTTCAAATCCATAAAATGATGCGCACTGTATGGGCATACTACTCTACCTGGTTGTAAGCAAACATTGACCCCATCTAATGCCGTCTAACGAGGAAAAGTTGAGAAAGGATGATGATAAGGTGGTAAAGGGTAGTGTGTACGCAGAAGAGAAGCACCCGTAAAAATGCAGAAAGTCCCTATGAAGGTACTTCTATGCCTAGACCACCACCACCCTCCTCAGAGATTGTGAAAAAGACCGGGATTGTAAATTCGTCGTTTTTATAACAATGCTGAAGCAACTTTTCTATCAATGGTCCCTTTTGTAGAGGCTCTTTGAACAAATGCCCTGAATATTCCAAGTTTTGAATATCTGGTGTTAGAAAAGAAAAGATCGGTCACTTTCGAGGATGATGATAGGACCTGTCCGCATTGTAGTGCTATTGCTACAAGATCTCTCGTACAAAAGAAAAAGATCCGGGTGTTGTTTAGTATTCCTTGTCAGTCGGGTCATACATTTTGGCAAGCACTATGTGTCTGGGGAACAAACGATAATCCTCATGACCTCAGAGGGTGAAGGAGGTAGTCTGAAGGGGGAGAGCTAAGTGTGTGTCAGGGCCGGCCCCTCTGTTGTGCCCCTACTTCAACCTCTTTTCTCCTAATTCGCCTATTTCCAACTCGTCCCCTGCACGGTTTACTTGCATTTTACCTGAGAATTTACTTGTTAGTGGACGGTTGTGTTGTGTGGTTGTTTCTCGTTTCCCCTCCTTTTTTTTTTTTACCCAAAACCACTGCGAGGCTGCTACTGATGGCGTCGAAAATATGAACAGCGCTATAGGGTAGTTCATCTCATACTTTCCCTCAGGTGTTTGTTATTCTTTGATTGTGAAGTCGATTTTTTGAAAACGCCTATTATTCTTGGAGGGCCATTCCCTTGCTACAGGTAGAGCCGTAGTAGATATGGAAAAGGGGCAGGTTGAAATTTCAGTTGAACAATGAAGAAGAGACCTTTAAAACGTTTGTAGGACTATTCGGCAGAGTGGTGAGCTCCAAAGGTATCCGGCCATATCCCACAAAGAAATACTAAGAGGAGAATGAACAACACAGTCCAACAAGATTTGTGGTTGGGGATTTGTGCTTTTAGAGAGTTATATCAGGGTGCCTGTCCTTCCGGGCAAGCTCCAGTCCAAATGGACTGGCCCTTACTTGATTACCCAAGTATTCCCTCATGGAGCAGTATAGTTAAAAGTCCAAGGAGGGGTTCGGTTTAAGGGGTTAAAAGAGAACGATAAAACCCTATTTTGGGATTGCGGATCGTTGAATGAAAGTGATGAGCATACCATCATTGAGGAAGACTGATATCAAGTGTCCTCTGTCGTTGCCGCGATATTAAATCAGGAACGCTTGTTGGGAGGCAACCCAAACTTATAGTTTTATTTTTAGTGATGGTAGCATTTTCGACAAATGGGTTTAAATTTGAAGGCACACACCCAGGAAATTCTGGTAGAAAATTTACTCTGCAGTAGTCACGATAATACAACGATGGAACCGTTGCGCCCTATTACGGACCGTCCGCAGAATCGGCGTGCCAGGTACGTCTTTCTTTATTTTCAAACTAGGCACACACGACGAACCAATGACGTATCGTCACAACCAACTGAGACCGAACCGTCGTCGGCAATCCTCGATCCTTAATAAGCCGTACGGCCCCGACCCTCTATAGCTGGAAAGTTTTATACAAAATGTTACCGTTTAAACTCCCAAACCCTAATTTTCACATTCATTTCCCCCTATTCCCTACCTATTTCCCTCCTATTTCCTTCCCTCCTTTTTTCAATTTCCAAACTCCTCTCCCTCTATCATACACCCGATCATTGGTTCCCCCCCCAAAATCCTCCAAAGCCCTAATCATTATCATCTACTAGTCGGGAGTTGCTGATGTGGGTGTTTTCTCGGTCACCAAGTACTTTTTCCATCTTGTTTTCTCCAATTTAGGTATGTGTCTCTACAAATTTCTACGCTTATTTTGCATTTTTTTGTTTATCAATTATGTTGTAGGCCTAGTTCTTATTGATATGTTGATTTCTTTAATAAAAGTCTGTCCTAACCCTAGGTTAAAAATCTTTGCTGAAAATTGCCGTGTTAACAACCCTAGAACTTAGGTGCTTTTGAAATTACTAGTTTACATATTTGGGTTAGGCAATGTACGGTCCAAAACACTACACATTACCCCCCGAATTATTTTGGGTCATTGGATGAATGGGTCCCATGTTTAGTCACTGTATCTAGCAGAATGAGATACCGATGACATGACCAACGTACACAACTACAGACTGCGTAGGGGTCTCGTCCCTAACACCCTACTAGCTACCCATTTTTAATGCAAGTTCTCTCCAACGGACATATGGCGACGGACGTCATACCCACGACGTCCGTCCTGCAGCAACCGTTCGGTTGCAGAGACCCTACTCTTGAGGGTCTCTCACTAGTTTAGTTTCCTCAAACGGTCGAGTAATGACGACCGTCATACCCCACATAGTGCGTCCTAGCATGACCTTATTACGACTAGAGACCCCTTTCAAAGGTCTCTCTCAATTTTTCTTATTGTTCTCTACGTGACACCGTAATGAACGAATCGTCCAGTACCACACGACGGTCCGTCCTGCATGAACCGTTAATGATGTTCAGAGACACCTCTAACTAGGTTCCTCCATATTTTGTTTTAAGTGTCCTCTGACGGACACCTACGACGATTCCTTATACCATGTGACGGTCCGTCCTGAACATAACCGTCATACTTGTCAGAACCTCCTCCTTCGGGTTCTCATATATACGTAGTCTAAGGGACACGACGGACCCCATTACGTCTTTGTCCAATCCACGACAGCCTCACCAGCCCATAGTGTGTCACTGTTTTCTTATCAATGTCATTTTAGTTATTTATTTTTGTACTGGTTTTTCTTGTCTTGTTTTCCACTACTCGACTATAGTGAATCCTTTACAGTACTATATACTATGGCACCCAAACAAGATCGAGTGTCCATGCCACGCGGGTTATGCAAGAGTTTGTCGCCGCGTCTGCCCGCCTGGCAATGCTCTGATATGAACGTGACCCCGATACGTGCCCCCAATCACTTCCAACCTCCTTTCCGTGCTTCACGTTCCACAGAGCCACACCTAAAAAGGTGCCATCCCGGCGTATCACTACTACACTGCCTCCCAGTCTGATAAGAGCGTCACACGACCAGCACACCTATGGGTCAGCCACAAATGAAGAAGGACCGTCCTGGCTCCTTAGGAGTTTTCGTGTTCGTAGGAATCCTCCAGCTCGCTGAGGTTCCCCAGCACCCTAGCCACCGGCTTCAGAGGCGTCGGCCCCTCGTCTAGATGAGGCTGACAGTTTTGGAATCCACATCAAGTTCACACCACCAGCTCAGGCCCTCACCCTGGCTACTGACCATCCCAAGCCGGTGGTGTGTCTACGATCAATTTCAGTCTACTCCCGACGCCAATTTTCCTGAATGACAAAAAGTTAATGACTGTAACACTCACATTAGAGTAGCGTCGGGATCCCTTATAGGGAGTCTCCCGACGATGCCTGAGAATCCACAATCTCTTCACCAGACATCGCCTAAGTGGACGATAGCCACGTCCTTGGGACGTTATAGTGAAGAATGTCCAATAGTTTCTATGCAGTCCTCGTGGGACTCTCCTGATCATCACAGATATGATAGACGGGCTTCCCCCGCCAAATAGGCCCCACTGGAGCGGTCCAGTAACGGTGGCGTTCAGTTCGATATTCCCATTGCCCTGCCATCTTCTCTACGACGGCGAGGGCGTTTATGCTACTCATACCCCTCTCCACGGCCGGAGTTTGACTACCGATCAGCTTGTTTTAAAGAAGGCCAGTTGTTCGCGAGCCCTCTCTGAGAGGACCACCAAGAGGTGGATGCCCTGCACCTGTCAGTTGATGAGAGGGGTGCGATTGGGTGACCGGCCAAAGGGGCCATCAAGAAGGCAACCTAACTTTCCACAAAAATTTCTGTGTTGTTGTCTGCCACGGCCTTTCCCCCACAGCCGCTGATAATTTCGTTACATGGGATAGAGCAGATGTTGATGGCGGCGATGATAGCTGGGTTTCGAGGGTGGATTTCACGTGGCTTCTAAAGCCGTCCATGGACGATAGGGCTTTTCAAGGTCCACAACTACTTACCCTTTCCGTTCATGATCTTTTCTCTTACAAGGTCCGTAGGTGAGCCTTATGGCACTTTGATCAGCTCAAGACCTCTCTTGGCCTCACGCAGAGGGCCTCCGTCAAGAGCTGCCGCCCACTTGCTGGCGATCTTGCTATATGGTGCCCAGGCCCCCACAGGCTATGTAGGTCGGCACTAGTGACCTGCCATCCGCCCCGTTCTAGTCTATCCCGGTAGTAGCCTGCCCCGGTCTCCTCTCCTCTTTCTCTCTCGCACAGCCCCTCTAACCCGCTCTTGTCTCGCTACTGCTAGGGTCCAAAAATTAAGCGCAAATAGCTACACTTCTGCATCATATCCACCGTGAATAACAAAGGTCGCTTACCAAGACAGAAGAAGCGCTTGGGTGAAAATGTTCCAGTATACAAGTGGAAGATCGCTAATGTTCATCAGCGCTTGGACGCTTTTGAGTTTGGGTACTAGCCCGTCCAGCCCCTCCGGTGGATTTGTCGACTCTTCAGTCTTCGGTTCGACAATCTTCCCACGATATGGACCCGAAGGGGTGAGGCAAAAAAAAATAAAGCGACTATTTATACATTCTCTTTTTCCTGTCTTTCTCTTGTTGCCGTCTGTCTATTCTGGTCTGCGGGGCTATGGGGGGGGGGGAGTCTTCTTCCGGTCCCGAGGGGGGACGGCCGTATATGCTGTTTGTTTATTTCGCGATGGGGTCGGGGGATATACGTGTTGGGTGTGTGTTCGTGCTCGGTTCTGTTGGACGTCCTCCAGGTGAGTGGAATTCGGTTTGTCTTGGGTATAGGTTTTGTTGGAAGCAGGTCTGGATCTCTCCTTCTTCCCGGGCATCGGGTGCGAGCTGCGGAGGTAGGGAGGGTTGGGGTGTGGGGAGGTTGGGGTGTGTGGGTGTGGGTAGTAGGAGGTCTAGGCCTGCAAGCGAGTGTCTGTAATGGGGTGGCGTTTGAGGTTCTCTGCTAGGTGGTGCATGGCCAGAGGCTTAGGTGTCGAGAAGATGACTTGGCACGAAGCACTGGAAGAAGGAGCTGGTCGTTTATGTGGATGCTGTCGGAGTAGAGCCCTCACTTATGAGAGGCGGCGCACTAGAATGAGGAGATACGATATGTTAAGGTCGGGTTTTGGTGTGCTCTAGCTCCGAACTTTGGAGAATGCTGGAGGCACTGCTTATTATTGCTGTTGTTTCTGAGGTGACACCACTGAGGGTATCTAGATTGCAAATGACGTGGGTTCCGGGGAACTGGACCCACCGATCTTGCTGTTGATGGCGCTTTGCGCCACATGTTTGCTTCACCTACCACTCTAGTATTTAAATTTTTTTATGGCATTTAGGGACAAATTGCATATTTTTTTTTTTTTTTTCGGGGTGGGTTATATGGAAATTTAGATTGCTAGGTGAATCTGAGTACCCAATTCCACTAGTCCTCTTTGGGGTTTTCTCCTTGGCCTTTTTGTTCCTATAACTTACCCCCAGCTGCCTGATTGGCTTTTTCTTGTTTAAGGCCTGCAATGTTAAATCTTGTGTATCTAGTGTATTCTGGAGCAGACTGGCTAAAATGATAATCCTATAATAAAGAAATTATGCACGACTAGGCATAGTACTGTATAACATGTGTGGCTCTAAGGAATCATTACATAGAGTACAGCCATTGCATTACCTAATTCTAGAATTCGACCTAGTGTGCTTATAATCTGGAAGAGTGATGAGATGGTCAATTGAGTGTGGGCATATTTGTAAGATCCACCTAGTTGTATTGAGTTCTGATACTGTGCCTGTTTTATAGCATCCTTCTCAAATAATGCTTAATATAGGAACTTGGAAGGGATCATAGGCCTTTACTCAATATAGCCCATTTTTTAAGCCTAAAAAAAAGAAAAAACCAAATGAAATTATCCTCATTGATCCAAATTATCTGATCTTTAAATAGACGTTTCTTTTTTCAACTAGATAGCCCAACGGGTTATCTTTTTTCTCTTTTTGAATAGATTTTTGAGTGCATCCCCCCCCTTTGCCTCGGTGTATTGCTGGCCCGGTTGATGGGAGTGGGAGGTAGCGGTGTATTGAGATTTGGGGGTAGTTCCGCTTAGACATGTGCACCTTAATCTTATTCCAAAAGTCATAAGTGATGGGGCTAATGCAGTAAACAACCTTCTTATGTCCCCCGACCCAACTTTGGTGTATGTGTCCTTGACTCATTAACAAATCCCATGAGTTTGAGGGTGCTATTATAGAGGAATGCTCTGGAAAAGGTGTGGTTGAGAGGGGTACTAGGCCCCCCTCGCGCGCCCTCCCCCCCGTCCCGTGACTCCAGACTTGTTTGAACGAAAGTATATAAAAAGACAAAATATACAGAACTACCCAGTAAAGAACTAAGACTGCGATTCCACTTACAATCCAATGATGAATGAAGAGTAAAATAGCAGGTGAAAGAATATTAAAAGAATGGGCAGATAAATTTAGAAGTTGTAGGTTAGCTGAGTATGTCAAGGATCCGGCAAAGTCCTAAAGTATCCCAAATATACCCTACCTGACCCTAGCTCCTATGTTACACAAGCGTAAGAAAGTTCTACTCGTGATCGCTAAGGGTTGTATAGCGAGAATTAAGACAGTGAAATATAATAGCAAGCTTATGAAATAGGTATGAAATGAGTGTGACTTGTCTGAGAGAGAGTACAGAAATCATTGTGTGAACAATTAAATTTGTTCAAATGAGGACACTAGTTGCAATACAAAAAATATTAGCATCTCATGAGAAATTGAAGATGATAGGTGTTAGTGCTGTTGAGTCTGTGTCATGTTCTTATCCCACATAATATTCCAAGCCTATAGTGATAGCATGCATAACTATGATGAGATTAATCGAGATGGGATAGAGAAATGATTGTAAAGGATAAAACATGGATACTATGTGTACAAAGATTTTGTTATTGAGTCTAGTGCCATCGTTGAGGACAAACACAAACAAGGGAATAAACTACAGTAAACACAATACAATGAAGCAAAACAAGAAACAAGTTAAAAACAAATTAACAAAGCCAAACACACCAAAACAAAAAAATGACAACAACCGTAAATCCCAGCGATACCCAGCAGCAAGCCCACCCTAATTTAAGTTGAGTTTGTGATCTAACCGTGGTTTAACGGTATTTATTAATACTTTTTCCTTAAGTTTAGTCTGTCCAAAAGACTTTTTGTGCTAATTTTTTATATAAGTTTCTCTTTATTTGCGGAATCTTCCAAAGATATGCGGGAATTTGGAGGGAAGAAATCCAAAGAGAGCCAACCTCGGGCTTGTGACGAGCCGTCGTGCGTGTGACGGTCGTAGGTGGCAAGCGTTTGCAGCTGCTACGAAGATGGGACGTCTGACAAAGTGTGGGGTGTACAGAGTCCATGATGGTCTGTCCTGCAGTTCGTCACGAATTTTAAGAGAAGTAGTCCCATACTCATATTCCAAGAGTTTAAGGTTTTTTTGAAAAACTAAGACCCTTGACGTACGTTGTGCCTATGATTTCGTCCTACATTCCAGTCCAAGGTAATGAAAGAGCACAGAAGAATAGCACAAGTAATGGAACGTCGGATTCCATGAGGGGTCCATTGAAACCACACGATCCGTCAAGAGGTCCGTCGACCCAGACGCATTTTACAGATTTCCAGCAAATAGAGTCCTTGTTTAATTAGGTTTTTTATGTTCTATACGATATTTGAAAAAACCTCGTTTTTTTGAGGTTAGACCTCCGTATTGTTAGACCACCTTATTACTAGACACTGTATTGTTAGACTTTGATTATCATTAGACTGTTTGTATTATTCTTGATTACTTTGAGATTCTTGCAAGTGATTCTTGTGGTGAGGTTTCAAAAAACTTTCGGATTTTACCTTTCTCACTGAAGTAAGTACATAATTCTTATATAATATATGGGAATATTGTGATTATGACTATGGGTAACTAAACTCCATAACTAGGGTTGTGTGAACATAGTCAATAATGAAGGTTAAACTTACCTAAAATACAATTCTAGATATGTCTTGCATGTATTTTAATAATTCTTTCGCTTGAAGTCTTTTAAAACGATGCCAACGTAGATTTTGCCTTAATGCGTACTTGCCGGAACCAACGAGGTAGAGTAATGGAAAAGAATTCTACACAAATTTAGTGGTATACTATCTATAGGCTATATTGATTGGTACGTAGTTATAACTTAGGTCAAATCTCGAATACTTGCTTTATGAGGTAAAGATAAGTTTAGGATAGCAACACACGTACCGGACCTGGTGCGGAGTGAAGATTTCATAGATGCCGGACCAGGATTTAGAAATACCTAACTTTATCACTTTGCAAATGCAAGATACTAGGAAAGAATTGTTCAGTTTAGAATTATCAAGTATGACCTTGTGGAACACGTAAACCCTAGTTTACTTGATTATTGATTAAACTCCCAAAATTCCAAGTTGTTAAGTGTCTCTTGCATTTCGTTAGTTATTTTCATTCATTTGAAATAGAAAAAGCCCCCTTTTTAATTGTTTTTTGCTTCCAAGGAATAATTGACTTGAACAAGAGTATAATAGGTAAGAGTTAAGTCTAAACTATTTTCCTCGTGGGAACGATCCCAACCTTACTAGTTGGCTTTTTTACTTGACACGACCGTTTTACTTGTTATTTGAGAAGTAAGTTTGAGCGTATTAGGGTTCGACAATCCTCAGATCCTCATTTCTTCATTTAGTTAGGTTTTTTCGTTCCTTTTTCCTAAATAGTGTTCATGCCTTTTCTCTAATTTCAAAATACCTAAAAATCAAGGTTTTAATCTATTTTAGAGACAAAATATGCATTTGAGCACATTAAACCTATCAAAATATATCCCTAAATGAGTCCAAAGTTTGAACTCATAAGAAATTGGAGCCATTGAGGTGTTAGAAATATGGTAACATATGAGAGATATTTTATGAATTTGATTACATGACTGGATGTCGAGGACATCAAGGAACCTATATGACTTTAGCGAATTTAATTTGAGTGAGAAGAACTGCCGAATGTGATCTTAGTGTGAATAGGTTTTCTGAGTGTCATGTGATGATAGTTTTTTGTGAAATGAGGGTTTAGAATTCTTAACTTTGCTAACTGTTTCTGTGCATAGCCGCTAAGGCGGGTTGGGGCCTCCATAGAGAGAGAGACGACTTAAGGAAAAAAAAAACAAAAACGTTTTATTTTGCATTTTTCAACTTTGAGAGCTAAGCAACGAGACTTATGGTTTTGCAGGCTTAAGGTAAAGGTTTTACGCCCCTAATCAATGTTTTGATCCGTAGAGCTTAAGTTTATCTAATAGAGAGGGTTTTGATATGGGGATTATGGTGGAAAAAATCCTAATCTATGTATGGGAATCATGGTTTTGGTTTATGGTAATTATGTTCATTAAAATACAAATAATTAGACCATTCATTTTTTATCTTTGCGTTATATAGACGCTTTTAGACCACAAACAAGTGGAAAGAATGCGGAAAGGGAAGATTCAAGTGTCATAGGGAATTCAAGCTTGGATTCGAGGTAGGTGATGGTTATGATACCATATTTTGTGTGATGTACGTTAGTAATGGCTTCATTGTAATGCATGCATGTATGTGAATGAAGCTTATTGATCACACCTTGTGTAACTAAGTACGAACAAAGAATTACATGACACGAATCACCTTTTTTTGTATGATAGAGAATATATATTGTAATTGTGGTATGTGGAATGGATCGAGTGTATCGCCCCGACGCAATAACTTTGATCGGTTGCCACCTCTAGCTTAAATATGGGATCATTTCCATATTCTAGTATAAATATTGTATTCATTGCCACGTTCCGACATAAATATTAGATCCGGTACCACGTATCGGTATGCTATTAGTTTGGGTATTGGATCCATTAGAGGACCATTGAATTTGGTTTCATGAGAGAACCTTTGAATTTACATAACATCATATTTTGAGAATTGTGAAATTGTACTTGTTTATAAGTGATAATCGCAGCATATATATATATGTGCATGTAGGAGATCACCTTGTAATTCTGATATATGTTGTTCTTACTATAACAGCCATGTGATCCGACTAGTACACTGTGGTTGTATATTGATATTGCACTTTCTTATTCTTTATTGAGTACAGGATATCTACGGGTGGCTATTGATAGACCTCGTCTAGCTTACAATTGAGCGTGACCAAAATCAAGGGTGATATTGTTTTTTAGGTTGCCATGGATCTATAAAGGGTGAGCCAGTTCTTTTAGGCTACCATGGATCTTACTTGTTTAAGTCCACTCTTTTTGGAATCGGACTATTTGTTTAAGGTGTTATTTAGTTTCGAGTTTGTACCCTTTGCATTTAGACTTGCCGCTAGTAAAGTTATGGTACAATGAATTTAAGGTTCTAGGGATTTTTCTTTTGCATTATTTTGGTTAGTTATTTGTTTAAACCTTTAGAATCTCACGACCCGAGCTTATACCCTAGACGTGGCCGGCACTCGAAGACCATTATTGATCCCCAAGTGAACCCTCATCCTGGTTGATTACAAGTGGAAGACTCACTTAAGCATACAAAGCTTAAAAAGTTAAATAAAATTCATAAACTCAACTTTAGAAGCTTGAACTCAAATTTACCACTTCGAATAAAATAATATATCGAACTACCCATAAAATAGGCATCTTTAGTCTTTAATACATTTAATAAGATAAATGAATAATACAGACTTCTTAACTAAGTTGACGACCTATGAAGCCTCTAACTGATAAAAATGGAAGTTGAAACAAGACCCACGACCTCATAACTAAACTAAGAACTAAATGAAATCCTCTAGAAATAAAGAGGCTCACCATTGCTAACTCAAACTATGGGATATATCAACGAAAATTCTGTTGATGATCCTGAATACTGTGTCTGCATCATCAAAAGATGCAAGACAAATGGCTAAGTACGTATAATGTAAGGGGAATTCTAAAGCATAACATGAGTTTTATACTTGAATAAAATATGTAAACATACTTACCTCTTCTCAAACTTGAAACTCAAGAATACTCAATAATAATATACTCAACTCAGAGATTAAATATTGAATTCAAAGATATCATACTCAACTCAATATACTTAATTTTTTTGATAATTAATTGAACTCATTTCGATGTGAAGAAGTTTAAAACTAGTGAAATATAAATAAAAGTTGTTAAAAACATGATGTTAACTCAAGATAATAATATCATGAAAATATATCATGCTCCCTCTCAATATCTACTTGTGCAATGCATGAATAAAGTACCATACCCCTATTCATACTAAGCACAACCCTCGAGGAACCATGTAATATCACCTCTGTGGGAGTTTCTCTAACCAACAACCATCACTATGAGCCTAAGTGATGATACAACGTCTTGCCTCACGTTTTAAGAGGACCATGATACACCTTGTTATCTGTATATGACCTTACTCTACTTAGTGGATCCACTAGCTCTCCTTACATGATCATCTAAAAAGTATGACACGTCAATTCCCATATTGACTATATTGTTTACATGGAGACTTGAGTTTATATGAACTTTCATCCCCATATCGGTGCTTAATACTACTCCCAAAAATTTACTTTAGCTCATACTTTTAATAAAACTTCCTTCCTTTAGGTTGAGATAATTTATTGAACCCATTAGCTTTAAAAAATCTCCTTTTGGAATCATTGTTCCCCTTTTAGTTGAAACTCTTTTGGAACTTCTAGTTCCCCTCTTTATTCAAATGTAAAACATTTGTAAACCTCTAGGGAATACTTAGTTCCGTTATATGTTTTTTAGAAATTAACACAACTCTTGCTCTTCACACAACGTGAAACTTTAAATCGTAGGGAAAATCTTAGTTTCCCTATACTTTTGAGAACATGAACTCAACTCTTGCTCTTTTAACTACTAAAAATTTAACTCTTTAGGAATAGCTATTTTTCCCTATATTTTGAGAAATGAACCCTCAACTCGTTACTTTTACTTTGACTTTAAGTCTTTAAAACAAAGTGACAACATTTTCTAAAGACGTTAGGAAATCTTTACCTTGCTTACTCTTAACCTCTAGAATTTACTCACTTAACTAACTTCCTTGTAGAAGTATATATTCAAGGTTCATTATACATGTTTATGTATGTTTCATGATTTCAACTGAAGGGTTTCATGCGGAATTACTAGCATGAACTACTCACTCGAAACTAAAGGTACTACCTCTTAACTCAATTGTTCACTTATAGGGTTCATGCGGAATTATGGACAGGAAAAATTCTACGTGAAGGTCTAGTAACAGATGGGAGCTCATGTATAGAATTTCTCACTCTCCCTCTTTTTCACTTCTCAATGAGTTCAAATCAATGATGGATCTCAATAATTTAAACAATTAAACTTAAAGACTTTCTTGAACTCTACATTTAACTCTCTTTTGAATGTGAATTACGAATTTAAGAGTTATAATTTCATAATATGAAGGGTGTAGGCGATATCTTAGACTCATGAATACTTACTCTTCACTTTTATACTCACTTGCTTGAGTCTTAAAAGAAGTTACTAGAAGTTGTGGAAGACTACTCAAAAGAATATTCTTAGAACGTTTGAAAGAAATCTCAAAACTTAACTCTCAGATATACCTTGAATTTTAATTATGAATTCAAGGTTATGATCATGTTAGTACTAACTTTAGGTGCTTAGAAGTAGCTTATATTAGTTAATAAAAAAGGAGTGAAGGTACACTTTAAACGAACTCAAATGGAGCTACTGGAGGCAAACAAGATTAGGCAGATGACCCTGAGGCTATGGATGGCGTGGAGAACGAAACCTTCACGGACAGAGATGGGTTTGGGGCGCTCTGGAAGGTGCACCGCACCGGCCCCAACCCAGAAAATTCTGCTGAGCACTTTTGCTCGTTTTCTCACTCTAAATCGCCTAAATTTGAACTGTTTCTTCCCCAATCACTTGGATTCAATTACACAACCTAATTACAGTCTAATTAACTAAAAAAAAACACTAAAATTACTCGATTTGACATCAAGAAATTATCAAAACTCCAACACAACAAGATATAGAATGAACTTCATGAACACCTTTCAATAACTCATCATGAACTCTAATCTTTAAACTTTAAGCCTGAAATTTCGCTAAAAAATACATGATTGGCGTGTGGGTGAACTAACTCAACACTATGGAAGCTTAAATACCTCTTAGGGATTATACTCATGGCGAAAATCCGCAACTAGACTCAAGAACGTCGACGAACGCCTTCAGCCTTGTCTCTTTTCTCCTCTTTTCTTTTCTTGACTCTTCTTGAACTATCAACTAAAACCCCAGGTGTTTATTAGAATTATAAAACTGAAGCTGAAAGGATTATACCCTTAAAATAACACTAAAAATGAGTTAAATGTGATTGGGTAAGGAAAGGACAAAAATACCCCTCACTATTTTCGGCTAACTTTCCTTAACTAGACAGTCTATCTTCAAAAGGTCATATCTCACTCAGCCGAACTCGAAAATTAGAAAACTCGGTGGATTTTGAAATGGCATCTTGTAGCTCGCCTAAATCATCATGTACTAAGAGTTATGGTCATTTGAAGTTTACCCAAAAATTATATTTAGCTTAACTTGCAAAATTTCAGATTTTGCTATTTTCAATTTAACTCTTTTTTTGTAATTCTTGGTGCTAAATCTAGTGACGTGACCTTAATACATAAGAAACTTTTAATTCCTTGGAGAAATGTCACTCACTATGATTAATGGTACAAGTCTTAGTTCGAAAAAATTTAAATTCAAACTCAATTTTCAAAATTCAATTTCACGAAATTGAAAACATTACCATTAAATGTGTTTTCACTCTTGATGATTGATGTTAGGTCAAAATACATATTTTTAATCATTATTTTTCTTGCATTTATTATTTATAATTGTCCGTTTTGAGCATAAATTTTATGGATTATGCTATATTGTGTATTTTCTTTTTAGGATTAAATTGATGCAATATGCAGAAATTTGAAGCTAAAACAAATTAAAAATGAAATGTTGAAGAAGGAAATCAAGCAGGATGCTTAATGGATTAAAGTGAATAAAATAATAATATATTTATATATAAGTTCATATTGATGTTGTGAATTGCAAAATAATTCAGGAATAAGTTGTGAGCCTGCCACGTGGAATTCCTCAATGCACTGGCCAATAAATGGCCATGCAGAATCGGCTATTGAGGCGAGCACTAGTGTTCACGCAGAAAAAAGAATGACAAAGGACTCCAATTGTTTTAGGTTTTGGATTCCTAATTTATCTGGACTCAATTATTTTATTTGAAATTTCCTACATCTATGAATAAGGCATGGAAAATTTTTCCCTAAGAAAACCAAGAAACAAAATACAAGATATAATATAAATTTTCTTCTAGCTTTGGAGCTTTGTAAGAGCCGTTGTGGAGGCCGGAGAATTGTGATTTGTTCTTTCTTCTCCTTTATTATGTATTTGCATTAGTGATTACTGAAAGATAGTTTAGCTATTGTTCTTAACTTTTTATGATTAACACATGCATATTTATTTTAATAAATTTTTATTGTGTTTTGAGATAATGAGTAGCCAAACTCCACCACAAGGTTTGTGGGAACCATGAATGATTAACAAATTATGAATAGTAATTAAGTAATTCTTAAATAGGTTATTTCATATATCAATAATTCTTTCACTTAAAAGACATTTTAATTAGTTCACGTTTGATAACTCGCCTTGTTGCTACTTGGCGGACCAAGGAAGTAGTTAATAAGAAAAAAATAATCAATATAGATTAAGTGGGATACTATCTAATAGGCTAGTGTCGATTGGTGCAAAATAATAACTAAGTCATACATCAATTATGTTGCTTAATATGAAGTAAAGGTAAGGGTTAGTAAATTATAAACACGTAGCTGGACCAATGTACGGGGTGAAATTTTTTACATGCCGGACCAAGGATTTAGAGATACATAACTTATCACTTTGCATGCATAACACTAGGAAAGAATTGCTATTACTAGGATTACCTCTTTATGAGCTTATGAGAAACACATTCCTTGTTATTTTTATTAATTTGAATATAAATAAATACTTAGTTCAAAGGTATATTTTTTTTATTCTTATTTCAATTTAAAAAACTCCATTATCATGTAACGACTATCGATATAAATATTTGCTATTGAAAAAAATATTTCATATTCTCTGTGGGATCGACTCCGACTCATAGTTGAGTAAATATGTGGCACACAATTTTTTTTTTGTTTTTTTAATAAGTATATTTGAACGTTATCAAGAATGGTGCCGCTGCCGGGGAATATGGCTTAAACATTGTCTTTAGTATTTTTATTTTAACTTGTATTTTTTTTTTGTTTCTTAGCATTAGTTTAAAGCTTTTTTATTATTATTATCTTCGACTCATCTGATCCTTATAGAAGAGTGTATGGAGAAGAAAATTTGTGTCTATATTCTTGAATTCATTGTTCCAACATCGAAAAATTACATTCCTCACTTAGGATTTAAGAAGTGCAGAATGATATTTTGTTGTTTTGGATATGTCTTTGTGTACCACCACCCTTGAACATAATAGAAAATTAGATTCAAAATTGGGGATGCAATTCATGTCTTCAAAGTGGAAGGAAAAATATGTAAATTGATAGTGTCGTGCTATGTCAAATTAACACAATTAGCAGTGTAACTTCTATTTTTAATTATTATTTTATTTTATTAGTATCACTTTTTTATCTTGTTTTTGCAGATTAGGGGAAGTATGATTACCCAAAAAAAAAGGAGCTTGTTTGAGCTTAAGTGTGGGGTGACGACCCTTGATATAAATTTAGAGAACGTGCTACTAGCTACGCCTAAAGGCCTCAGGGAGTTTTCGTAATGCTTTTTTTATATTTTATTTAATGCTTTGGGGACATAGCATCTTTTTAAGTGTGGGGTGGAGGAATGAATTCCTACTTTTTACTATTTTATTGAGTTTTTTTAGGATGGGTTCCTTGATTTTTGTTTTTGGTTCTTTTCGAGAGGATTGTCCCTTTTGAACTGAGTGTCTTTTATTTATTTATTTTAGGTATAATTTTTTTAATTATTATTTTTGGAGATAAAATAAAATACCCTTTTGAATTATATGATACTTACTATTTGGGCCTAATTTTAAGTATTACTTTCTAGTGAATGCTTAATTACAAGTGAAATTGCAAACCTTTTGATATCTAGGTTCATGATTGTGACTTTGTATATAGCTTATTTATTTTATAGTTTGCTATGATCTTGTCTCTGTTAGAACTAGAATGATACTTCTTGATTGATACTTGTGCCAGGTGTGGTGAGATTTTGTTTTTTCTATGTTTTGTATCTTAGTGTAGAACTTGCCTTGCATGTTATTGAAGCGAAATAAAAAAAAAGTGTTGCCTTGTTTAGGAGATGATAATAGGCTTTCTTTGATTTATCTTATAAATTTTAATTTTTTTAGATATTTTATCACTAGTTAGCCCTTTTGAACTTGTAGCCTTTTCTTTGTAGCCATATTTTTTAGCCTTGACTATTTTTTTGAATCCCTAGTTTTTGCATCTTGCTTCCTTGAGCATCATAGCATAGAATTATTTTAATTATCAACTATGAGAAAAAAAGATGGATGAGTTAAAACATAATCAATGATAGCTAAAAAGCGCTTAAAAGCCCTCTTTGAAAGAATGTGACATGAAAAAAAAGATTCTTATGTGATATATAAAAAAGAAAAAAAAGATATCTTTAAAAACACATCGTGCACCTTAACGCACGTTGATGGTGACTATTATGAAGAAAAAAAACTGAAATATTCTTGAGATGATGAGAATTACTTGTGAAATAATTGTTGAAAAGAGGCTAAAAATTAAGAGAAGAAAATATGAGTGATGAAGTCTAAAGTTGAAAAGTGCTTAACGAAGTGAAAGTCACCATTAGTTTTCCTACCCATCCCCTTGCCTTCATTACAACCCGTTAAAATCCTATTTGATTCTATTCAAGCATGGTTAAGTAGTGGAGATGTACATAATGAGCAAGCATATGTTTTTTTGTGCATACATGTGAATTTTATTTGTGAATTTGAGAGTTTTTCTTGATATGAAGTCCTTAATTTATATTCAATCTTTTGAATTGACTGTGTGGACTATTTTATTTTTGTAAGGGCACTTGTTTCATGATAGATATGTGATTTTATTAACTTTATTTGATGAGAGTATGTGAGTAAGCCTAAATTGGCTGGGTTCAAAGTCTTTCCTTGAGGTTTGGAAGTTAGAGGTTTGGTGTTTATTTGGATGTCTTCCATTATGATTGAGTAGTCTACTTGATGTTTTCAAATTGGTATATGACCTACTTGTTTGTAATAACCAAAGTGATGACATTGCTATTATTGTTTTTTATTTGAGCTTTAATGTTTGCTCGAGGTCGAACAAAAGTTTGGGTATTGATGTTAGGTAAAAATACATATTTTTAACCGCTATTTGCCTTGCATTTAATATTTATATTTGTCCGTTTTGAGCATAAATTTAATGGATTATGATAAATTGTGCATTTGATTTGTAGGATTAAATTGATGAGAAAATGGAGAAATTTGAAGCTAAATAAAATTAAAAATGGAAGGTTGAAGAAGGAAATCAAGCAAGCAGCTTAATAGATTAAAGTGAATAAAATATTATATTTATTTATAAGTGCATATTGCTGCTGCGAATTGCAAAACAATTCAGGAATAAGTTGCCAGCCTACCACGTGTAATTCCTCAATTCAGTGGCCAATAAATGGCGGTGCAGAATCGTTAATTGAGGCGGCATTACTGTTCACGAAGAAAAAAAGAAGAAAAAGGATTCCAATTCTTTTTGGTTTTGGATTCCTAATTTGTTTGGACTCAATTATTTTATTCAGGGTTTTCTACATCTATAAATAAGGCACGAAAAATTATTATTTAAGAAAAGCCAAGAAACAAGATACAAGACATAATATAAATTTTCTTCTAGTTTTGGAGCTTTGTAAGAGCCAATGTGGATGCCGAAGAATTGTGGTTTATGCTTTCTTCTCCTTTATTATTTATTTGTATTCGTGATTAATAAAAGATAGTTTAGCTATTGTTCTTAACTTTTTTTGATTAACACAAACATATTTATTTTATTAAATTTTATTTGTGTTTTGATATAATGAGTTGCTAAAGTCCACAATAAGATTTTGTGGGAACCATGAACGATTAATAAAGTATGAATAGTAATTAAACAATTATCAAATAGATTACTGCATGTATTGATAATTCTTTCGCTTAAAAGTCTTTTTAACGAGTGCACGCGTTAGAACTCGCCTTGTTGCTACTTGCCGGACCAAGGAGATAGTTAATAAGAAAAGAATTATAAAAATAGATTTAGTGGGATACCATCTAATAGTCTACTGCCGATTCGTGCAAAGTAATAACTAGTCATACATCGATTATGATTCTTAATATGAAGCAAAGGTAAGGGTTAGTTAATTATACTCAACTAGTCGGACTAAGGTATGGGGTGAAACTCTCTAGATGCCGGAAAAAGGATTTAGAGAAACATAACTTATCACTTTGTGCGCATAACACTAGGGAAGAATAAGGATATAAATAAATAATTAGTTCAAAGGTATTTTTTAATTGTTTCTATTTTTTATTATAATTTAAAACCCCCCATTTTTTTATAATGACTATCGAATTAAATATGTGATATTGATAATATTCTTCCATATTCTCTGTGGAATCGATCCGCACTCATAGTTGGGTAAATGTATTGCACACGATCATTTATATTTTTTCGAAGTAGTATATTGTAACGTTATTAATGGTTGATTGATAAAATGCTTGAAAGAATGATTGTATAATTGCATTGTATGAATTGTTGTCTCTTCCATGTGGTGAGATATTACTTGTATGTATTGATTGTGGACACCATGATGAGACATGTGATGAGTTATTTTGCCGAGGTATTTGTCAACGAGTGTAATTATGTGAAGGTCTTTGTCGGTAAGTGTTATTATGTCAAGGTCCTTCTTGGTGAGTGGTATGATGCCGAAGCCTTTGCAAGTAAGTGTTATTATGTGAGGTCTTTGTTGGAGAGTGGTATTATGTCGAGGTCTTTGTTTGAGAGTGATTTTATGTCAGTGTCTTTATCATTGAGTTATTATGTAGAGGTCATTGACACTTAAATTAGTTGTGACAGTATCGTTGGTGCGTCTTATATGTTTAATGGTAATGCCATTGAACAGAGTATCTTAGTTCTTGCTTGGAGAGAGCAAATCCTTACGCGGTTAATCAATGGCATTGGATTTAGTTCTTTCTTTATTTATTACTTTCATGGGGTTGTTTTTCCTTTTTCCCAACTATAGAAATGAGTGATTTTAAGTGCGTTATGTACGACCTTGGCATTCATCTTGTTGTTGTGAAGCATACTTTGAAATATGTCCGACGAGTGTTATGATTTTGAGATCTTTGTCGACCAGTGTTTTTGTTTTAAGGTATTTACCAGTGAGTATTTAAAGCCAGTGGAAAATTGTTTCAGCTAATGATGATCATTGTGACATGATACACATGATGCATAGGTGTGACTTATTTGAGAATTGTAGTTGAAGTTCATGTTTAGTGTGACTGAGCTACTTGTCATTGAGATTGACTTATTTGATCTGTTTGATTGTTGAATTGTGAATATTGAACTACAAATATTAGTACTGTAGAGTTGCTTGGGCCTATTTCTATGCATGTTGTAGTTTTAGGAGGTTGCTCGGTTGGAGTACAAGGGGTAGTAGATTTCTAGCTAGTTGTTTTGTTTAGTAGGTTGTTTGTTGAGTACCGTCTTCTTGGTACTCACTTTTGCTTCTACACTTTTGTAGGTTCCGAGCATGGACCCATGTGATCTCTTTCTCCTTTTATTGATCTCAAGGTTCGTCAAGGACTTGAAAAGATAGTTGCTTGTTATCCGGTGGGCTCTCTTTTTCGTTTTATTACACTTCATTTTATTTGAGAAACAAAGATTGAAACTTGTATTTATTTCCCAATTTTGCACTTATGCATTTAGTGACATATACACGTGACAACTTAATTTTTTGAGTTTTGATAGAATAATAACTTGTAATGTTTTTGGCTTTTCTTTCATTTTTGATGGTTTAAGACTAACTTGTCTTGGTGGGAAAAGAAAGGTATTATCATGTCTTGGTGGGAAAAGAAAGGTATTATCATGTCTACTTTTGGATCGTGACAATTGGAAATCTGAATTAGTGTTGTCAAAATTTGTGGACTTATCTACCCATTTTTTTATTTTAATTGAATTTGGATTATTTGCTTGTTAGTTCTCTAATATAACTCTTAACGACGTACCATTCCTTGTGGGATTTGACCACGACTTTAGTTGGATGTTGTATTGAAGATGACCGCTCACTCTTTTAATAAGTTTTGAGGAGTGATTGAGCGTTGTCAATGATGAAAAATTATTATTTTTTAAAATATGTTAATAAATGACTATAATAATTAATATATAAGGGTAAATTAGGAACAAATTTTTACTAAATTATCTCTTGATATTTTTAAAAATGGACAAGCAAACATGGATATTTATTTTTATAATAACAGACAGGTAAAAGTGGAAAGAATGAGTACAACTTATTACAAGTGATCTTGCAATTTTGAATTCTTAGTAAAAAAATATGTTCAATTTTTGGCGGTTAACTTGTGGGAGTTTCAAGAAACCCCACTATTAATACACTTTGTAACATTTCAATTTAACCCCGTAGTAAAAATCTTTTTGATCGGCTTTTATAATGGAGTTTAAAAAATTTCCTGAATTTAGTATAATTTGTGAAAATTACCAACCTCCAAAATTTATTAAAGTAACTTTTAGAAATATCTATATAGATACTAAACCAACAGTCATATCAATTTTTACTTGTATTTAAACTTTATTTAAACTCTTTTTTATTAGTTACCTTTTTAAGAGAACTTTTAATTTATAGTTACTACTAGTTAATAGAAAATATGGATAATAATAATTATAATAATAAAATCTTGTTCTATATATGCAAAAAATAATATTATAATTTTTCATTCAGATTTTGGACTTAACCTTTCCCCTCTAAAACATTAAAAAAGCCAAATATCAAGCTTTTGCCCTAAAACTTCAAACGCAATCAGTAACCAATATCTCTTTCCCCTTAAGCCATTCCTTTGGCCACCCTCCCCTTTCCCTTTTGAATCCTATTTTTGTGTAATTTTTTCTAAAGAGTTTGTTTTTATTATAGAATCTGCAAAATGAATTGGATTGTATATTTTCTTTGTTAGGTGGATTTAATGATTTATACTAGAATTTATCTATTATTTTAAATTTGTATTTAATCTATAGGCATTTCATAATTTACAAGTTTGTGAAATTTAAATTATCATACCTAAGTATTGTTTAGGATTCGTTCAAAATTCTCATCATCATACCAGACATTATTCATGAACTTGATTTTCAATTGAAATTCTCTAGTCAAGTGTGATTTTTTCTTAGTTCAGACTATGGAATTATTATTCTTGATTGGAATTTAAGTATTGAAATATGAGGACATTTTGAAGGACTGTTTTGTTAGAACCCTATTGCTTTACCAAAGAGCTGAACCTTTATTAAGAGAATAATAATACTTGGATCACTATTAAAATAAAATGAGCATCATTGTATGATTTTAGAAAATATAAATCCAGTTTGCATTTATGTACAAAAAATGACGAGTTCATTATTATTTCACATGAGTGTAAATGGAAGAACATTAAAGTAATTTTTAATCCATTATCTTAGAATATTTTGTCAAAAAGCATAATTTTATATGAAATTGCTTTTGACATGAATAGAGTTTTAATTTTTTTTTATCAAGATGTATGAAGACATATGTGTATCATATATTTTTATCTAATTATATATGAGATTTTCATTGTTTTAGACTGTTACGAGGATTGAGCTTTCTTCAGCTTGAAAGAAGATGGAATGACAATAACTCAAATAACCAAACAGATCTTATAGAATATTTCTATGTTTATTTGATGTGAATTTTAAAAGATTGACAATTATATGTTCAAGTACTACATACACCATTTTGTATGCTTCTTTAGTACTAATTATGATTCATATTATCCTAAAGGTTTGGTTTTATGAGACTATTAGTTTCTGAACTTGCCCCCCCCCCCCCCCCCCCCCCCATATTGGAGCTTAATACTAGTCCCATATAATAACTCCATGCTCATATGTTTAAAGTATTTCCACATCCTCACGCTTGAGAGTATTACTCATAAAGGTTTTCTTCAAAGATGATTATAATACTCAAAACTCCTCAATGAACACATTCGAAATTGAGTTTCCTCTCATTTTAAATGTGAACCAAATTACCTCTTGGCAATATTAGGTTCCCAAATATTCATATTCGAAAATTAAAACCGACCCATTCTTGTCATTCTCATACTTTAAGTATTCATGTCTAAACAAGTTTAAAAGTTATTACAAGACTTTCTCTCAAGACTCGGAATGGTTTCTTTTCAAACATGACTCTAAAGCTTTTCCATGAATTTGAATGTGAATTAAAGAGGTTTAACGATTATGTATACGTTATCTTTCGAATGATTAATAAAGGTTTAAAAAATCGGATTAAGAAAGGAATGAATATTGATTGAAAGGAAAAAGTAGGATTGAAGAATGGAAGATCATGTGCTGTACTCTCTTACCTAATCCCTAGCGGTCCGACACGCCCTCCCTCCACTTAGCTAGTTTGTGTGCAACTGGCAGGGTAGTGTGCATCACATCCAGGGTGAAAACCCCACCCATTCCTATTACGTTTTGGGACAATGTTTTTCTTCGATTTTTGGCCCTAATTTCGCCAAGAATTGGTAATTTTCTCTTCACACATCCTTAGATTTCCAATCCCACATATTTAAAAAAAAAAAAAAACCACCCAAAAACAACTCTCAAACTCATCATTCTCCTCAATAACTCATCAAATCTCATTATTAAAGTTACAGATGAATTTCAAGACCTCAAAACATGGATATCCTGGTGAAATTAACTCAAGAACTCACTGATTGGCGTGAGGGAGACAATGAACCCATGACATAAAGCTTCATACTTTGTATGAATAAAATACTTGGAAAAATTCCTCCACAGTCACAACCAATCTTGAACGAACACTAAGCTTCTCCTTTCTTCTTCTATCTAAAACTTCTCTGTGAAAAAAACTAAGACTTTTTAGCAATTTTGAAAATATCTAGTCGGTTTGACGCCCTAAAGGATTTCTAAAATAGTTGCAGTGAGTGTAAGGAAAACACCAAAATAAACTCTCTTTATTTGGATGAGACATTCCTTAATCGATAGGTTTGAACTCCAAAAAGTCATAAGCTCACTCATCCAAAACTCGGATTCAGCAAACTCGAAAAAAAAAAAAAAAGTAGTTGTATAAAAAGGCGGTCTGTAACGACCTGTTTAGAGATCCGTTTTGATGCAACAGATTTATATTCTGGAAAACTACACTACTGGCAGAGTTCCGAGGCCACGACGGACCGTCGGTGGAGTGTCGTTTTCAAACACTTAGAAAATCTGAATTGGGTATGAAAATCGACTCTCTCTCTGAACGTCGTGACGGAGTGGCATACTGGACCGTCGGCAGGCTTCGACGGCCCGCACAAACAGAGGCCTCACTAAGAAACAAGTCCTCTGTTGCAACTGCGACGGACAGCATGACGGACCGTCCAGGCGCGATGGGACGGCCCGTCACGGCTACGCAATCCCATTTCGGGTCGGTTTCTTTACACGTTTAAGGTACGGTTTTTTGACTATTCCTTGCTTTAATTATAAAAGTTTAGAGGTTAAGTTACTAAGTCTTAATTACTTGGGGGTTAAGAGGTAATCCTCAGTTAATTAGTGGGTTATTTATTCCATCTTCATCTTAATGAACATATATTAGGGTAAAGAAAGAGGGTTTGAATAAGAAAAATAGAAAGAACAAAGACATAACGAAAAGAGAGGAGAACAGTATAGAGAGAGGACGAAGAGGACAACATGAATTGAGGATTTGCCTTTGCTTGATCACGATTCTTCGGTGGAGGTAAGGTATGGTTTCTTTACACTATTCGTAGTAACTCTTAATAGCTAAAATATGTTGTTTGTAGTATTATAGAGTCTTCTTTATGCTTATTGTGTGTATGCATGAGTGATGTTATATAATATGTTGTGATGAAACCAGCATGATTAAGTCTATTTGAATCCAAATCTTGATAAAAACCTAATCTCTTGTTAATGATGATGCCTTGAATAAAATAAGGCTTGATGAACTAAAGGGATGAGATGATGACGCCTTGGTATAAAATGCGGCTTGATGAATTAATCCGAATGAGATTAGGGGATCGGATTGGCACGACCGACACATAGAAATTAGTGGGAACGGGTGTCACGAACCAGCACGTATATGTAGGGGTCGGAGTTGGTCACGTACCGGACACATAGAATTAGTGGGACGGGTGTCACTAACCGACACTAGAGTAGGGGATCGGACTGTCACGTAATCGAACATTGAAGTAGGGGATCGGATTGTCACGTTCGACACATATAGAGGGGATCGTAGTTGTCACTTACCGACACAAGAAGGAATAAGTATAATGATCTTGAAAGATCTACTACTCAATCTAAAGAACATGTACCTCAATAAGGTTGTGGCATGGAGGCTTTGAAGTCCTCATAGATAATCGGTGAGATTATAAAAATGATGTTTGTTACGTGTGTGCTATACATGTTAATATTAGTTGATTCAATTAATGATTTTATCTGAGCTATCTTGTTTTCATTTTTGAGTTGGCCGATGATACCTACTCAGTATTGTGGTTGACTGACCCCCTACTTTGATGTTTTTCCTTTGTTTATTTTGTGGAGTGCAGCCAACGTGCCGTCATCTTCGACTCAACATGTTCCAGCAGTCTCGTCACAGCAACAAACCGGATCTTCAGGTGAGCTTAATGCTTCTAGCTTGGACGGAGGATCTCCTTCCTCTTTCTTGATGCCTTGCAAGTTTCGGCATAGACTACTTTATTTGTTTTAGCTTCTTAGAATACTCTTGTTTTGTAAATTGATCATATGATGTTTCTTGTGGTGATGACTTCCAGATTTGGGGAATTAAAGAATGTTTATTTGAGTTATTGAACGTCCTTTATTTACCGAGTTTAAGTTTCTGCATTCTTGATGTGGATATTACATTGAATAATAGTTTCAGTTTGGTTGTTTCGTCACATGGAGGGTAATGTGGTGCCAGTCGCGGCTCGGTTTTGGGGGGTCGTGACACTTGGTATCGAGCCTTAGGTTCTTTGTCTCATCACACAAGAACAGGTCTATTAGTGTCTTAAAGAATGTATGGGGGACGCCTTTTGTACGTTTCTTTAGCGGCTATAAGATTTAGGAAAATTTCCATTCTTTCTTCTTTCTTTCGTGCTATTACTTGGATCCAATTTGTATCTAGGTGATACAAATTGTATCTGCCATCTTCAACTCTATTTCCAGGATGTTAGAACAAGCAACCACTAACGCCACACTCACATCAGGCAAGACAGATGACATCCGAGGCCAAGCCACAGGGGCCTTTAGCTCGAAGTGGAACAATGGGCAAGAGCCGCGGAGGGTTTCGTGGGAGATGTCCCTAGGGGAAGAGGACGAACACACTAGCCCATCTGGTACTAGGGTCGGTTAACTCCTCCACCTACTGAAGAAGTAATACGAGAATGGGAAGGATGGGGGAATAACAAGTACAGAACGAGGAAATGCCACCCAACCTACCCAGAGATGAATCAATCAGTGCTCGCTTATCTTAGTGGTTGTCTGATCAGGCGTCAGGCCACCCCCAATGTTTTTCTTGCACCAACACCTCCTGTTTTAGAGTACGGCAATGCGCCACTATGGCCCCTCTCTATGGATGCCTCATTGGACATAGCAGCGTTTCCACGCCTGACTACGGGCCTATAATGACAAATTATCAGCATTAAACTTTTTCATAAGTTCTTTGTAAATTGAAACCATCCAGTCTTCAGGGGGTCAGATCTGAGGATCTTACGATTTTCTGGTGACTGTCAGAGCTACTACCCAAGATGGTATAGGTAGAAAACGTTTTGGTGGGGATTCGTGAGTACCAGTTTTTCAAGGGAACGCCAAAGGTGTGGAGGTCACTGTTGCTTAGTCACCAACAGAGCACCAACTATGACTTGGGCCCATTCTCTAGCTTGTTTTATGGAGACTAATAATAAATTCCCCGGACCTGAAGAATAGGAACAAGACTAGTTCTTGAGCCTAGAGCAAGGTAAAGGTGGATGGTCGTTCACTGCATATGAGGCTAAGTTTCGTACTATCCAGATATGCCAACCAACATGTTTCAGTCCACCAAGAGCGGATTCGCCGTTTTTTTTGAAGGTGTTGAGAGCAGAAATGCGATTTCAGCCTACGGTAGCGGCTACGGCAAAACCGTCCAAAAGTTGTAGTTTCGTGTAGAGGTGAATGAGTGACGCCAGATGAATTCACCACAGGCTCGACATCAATAGGTTTGAAAAGGGGGTGAGTTTAATGGTTCTTACTCTAGAGACCAGGTTCCGGAGGTTACTCGTTCGACCCATTCAGTCTTCACCTACCTACTGTGGTTGGGGGTTAAACCTAAGACCGGGTCAACACTCTCTCTGAGAGACCCATGCCCGACGCAAGAATGTTATGGATGTGGGGATGACTGAAACATATAGAGAGGAAATTGTCCAAAACAGAGTTATAGAACCACACCCAATAAAGCTGAGCAGAGTGGTCCTGGGTAGAGGGCACAGTTATTCCAGAGGACCCGTGGTGGTCGAGGTAAGTAGGGTTGGTCCCAAAACGGCCGGGATGAGGGTCAAAAAAACTGGAGTCCAATACATCACAACATGTAGTGGCAACGTTAAACAAACGAACGGGCCCATGTATGCTTTCCTGGTAGATCAGAGGGCGGAGACTCTGATGCTGTCATCACAGTAATCTTCTGGTTTTGTGATTGCATGGCTTGGGGGGAGCGGGGGGGGGGGGGCGGGGATTAGTTTGATACATGGAGGAAATCACCCAAACGAGCCACGAACGCGAAAAGGCCCATTTTGCTGTAGAACGAAAGCTGGGGGTATCATACTATCACAAGTCTGCATAAGCAAGTCTATCGGTAACGTTACGGTATTCAAACAAGCCCAGTACTTCTCGCTTGTGCCTTTCCTCCCCCTTCCAGCGCTGTTTCCTCCATCCATCCTATCCGCCGGTCTGATCTTTTCTCCCTCATTCTCGCTCCACTTGCTGTCGTAAATCTCCTCATAGCCTGCCAACTGCCTTTTCTTACTCCGTTGGGTGAGTATGTGGTAGTTGAAAAGTATATATAGTCTTGTTTTGTGAACTTTTTGGGGAGTAACACTTATGTAGATTTGGTTTCTAGAGATGGTTGATTTTGTTTAATTCTGGGTAGACTTGGCTTCCAGCCGCATTCGCGACTGGATTGTATGGCTAAAACGTGATGTTATCCAAGCCTGGGCAGATCCGTTAGTGTGGAGGGTGACTAACTTCCAATCCGGTGTCGTATCATCTCCTTTCTCTTCTTCGTGCTACAGAAAATGTTAGTAAAGGGCGTTAGCTTTCTTGGGCACATCTGCAAGGATGACACTACCGCAAGTACGGCTTCGCTTGAGTCATTTCGGGGTCCGTGAGTTTCTTGATGTATCGACTGTAGATCTTCCAGGATGCCCGCCAGATAGAGGATATGCTTGCTGTATTATCTTGAACTCGGGTACCTACACGCCCAATTTCTATACCCCCTATAGACTGGCCCGCCGCGGATTTAAGAGACAAAATGTCCCAACTTCAAGAATTGGTGAGCAAGGCTTTATTAGCCCAGAGTGCATCTCCTTGGGTGCTCCCGGTTTTGTTTGTAAAGAAGAAAGATGGGAGTTTTTCGGATTGCATAGACTACCGGCATGTTGAACAAGGTTACTATCAGAACAAGTATCCTCTCCTCGCATTATGACTTGTTCGATCAGTTACAAGTGGCTTGTTCTTCTCTAGCATTGACTTGAGATCCCGGTTATCAATCATTGAACATAACGGCACGGATGTGCCAAGAAAAACTTTGTCTTTTAGGACCAGGTTGGGCATTACGAAGTTGTAGTGATGTCTTTTGGTTTACCAATGCCTCCTGCTATGGCGTTCATGGTTTGATGAACGGGATTTGTTAAGCCTATTAGATCTCTTTGTGATCGTATTTTATTGATGATATACTGATATACTGCCAGAGTAAGAAGGACATGAGGAGCATTTGAGAATGGTATTGAAAACGTTGAGGTGAGAAAAAGCTTTATGTTCCGAAGTTCTCTAAGTTTGAGTTTTGGCTAATGCAGTGTTCTTCTCTTCTTGGGGCTACGTGTTTCTAGAGGGAGTAATTGTTGACCTTCTAAGGATCGAAGTAGTGAAGAATTGGGTAACCTACTAATGGTGTCGAAATAATCAGCTTTGTTGGTTTATGCTGCTACTACCCACCCTACCGCCGATTTGTCAAGGGATTCTCTTCTCAATTGGCTCCCAACTGACGAACTTGACTAGTCAAAAGTTCCATTGTATGGTCGGCATGAGTTGAGGAAAGCTTCAGAAGCTCAAGACTCTGTTGACTACTGCACCAATTCTCACCATTGCCAGTGGAAGGCAGAATTGCATTGTGTATTTGGTTGATTGCATCTTATTCGGTTGGGTGGCATGCTAATGCAAGACGAAAGAATGTGATTGCTTATGCTTCAAACAATTAAAATGCATGAAACGTACTAAATCCCACTCATGATATTGGAATTGGCCGCGGTAGTGTTTGCACTAAAGTCTGGAGACACCTAGTTCTATGGGGTTTAAGTGTGAGGTCTACACGGATCATCGTGTCTAACAGTATGTCTTCACGCAGAGAGATTTGAAATTTTTTTGGATAGACAGAGGAGATGGATGGAACGCCTGAAGGACTACGACATCACTATTTTTTACCATCCGGGGAAGGCGAATGTGTAAGGCGGACGCTTAGGAGAAGGGCGGGAGCATGGGAAGTCTGCTCACTGCAAGCTTCTAGAACGCCCATTTGGGCTAGGAGGTTCCGACTACTTGCTAATGACTTAATGAGACTAGAATATGAGAAGGAGATTTTTAGCTTGTGGAGGCAAATCTCCTTGCCTTGACAAGATTAAAGGGAAAGGCAGTTTAAAATGATGAAAAATTAATTCGGATCCGAGATAAAGTTTGCAAGGAGAGGCAAAGAAGCAAAAATCATGAGGAAGGTGTTTTGAGGATTAAGGGGAAGGGGTATGTGTACCTCGCTTCGATGATTTGATACAACCTATTCTGACCAAAAAAAGGAAGGCTCCATTTTCCAGGTATTTCGATACCTCGGGTGCAACAAGATGTACCGTGACCTAAAGCGAAAACTTTTGGGTGGAGAAGATGAAGCGTGATTTGTGTGATTTCTTTTGGCCAAATGTCCAATTGTCAGACCAGTAAGTATTAAACACCAGAGGCACCCGGAGGGAACACTTCAGAGAATGCCCATATCACCGGGAATGTAAATGGGAGAGACATCGGCATGGACTTTCGTGGTTGGTCTTCAAAGACTTGGCAGATGACTCTATTTGGGGTGATTGTTTATGGTTAACTAAGTCTGCTCATTTCATTCGGTTAAGGTGACTTACAATGGCCGAAAAGTTACCCGCTAATTTAGCATCTCCGAAGTTTGTCTGATTGCATGGAGTTCCAACTATCCATCATATCATATATGAGGTACGCAGTTTACTTCTAATGTCTGAAACTTGCACTGCATAATTGGGTCTATGTTGGACCCTTAGTATCCCCCCGGCTTCCATCCTCAGACCGATGGTCAATCTGGCGCACGATGCACGTGTTGGAGGATATGCTTCGTGCATGTGTGATGAATTCTTGGCCATTGGGATTGCTTTCTTAGCCCTTAGCGGAGTTTTCATACAATAAAATATCGATCACTCAAGCCATTGATATGCATCGCCGTTGAAGCATTGTAGGTAGGAGATATCGGGTCTCCCATTGGTTGGTTTTGCTGCATTCAGCGTTTAGACTTGGGGGTACTGAGCTTTTGAGGGATTCGATAGAAAAAGTGAAATCTATTCAATAAAGCTTCTAGCGGCGCAAGTAGACAAGGAATATGCAATCGAAAGGTTAGAGACTTAGAGTTCATGGAGGGGTGAAACAAGTCTTGTTGAAAGTTTCACAATGAAAGGGTTGAATGGCGGTTTGGTAAAAGAGGCAAGCTTAAGCCAGGTACAATTGGTCCCTTTTAAGTACTTAGCGAGTAGTGGGTGCTTATGAGTTAGCCTTGCTCCAGGGTCTGTCCGGAGTACTCCGGTGTTTCATGTGCGATGTTGAAAAGATATCCATGGGATGGAAATTACATTATCCTTTGGGATTCAGCTTTGCTTGAATGAGAACTTGTCTATGGAGGAGCCTGTTGCGTATTTTAATAGAGAAGTTCTCAAGTTTGAGGTCAAGATAGATTGCATCCATCAAGGAAGGTGCAAATGGAAGAATCGACCGTTGAAGAAGCCACTTGGGAGAAGGAGGCAGATCTGGCGAGAAGATACCCACATCTGTTTTTACAGATTCAGGTATTCTTTCGGCCCTTGTTTCCTTCATTGTGGAATCGTTCTGGGATCAACGAATGGGTAAAAAATTTTGGTATCTATTTCACGACCTGTTTAGTCGTTTGAGCAACACGAATTTATTCTGGAAACACTGTGCAGAGGTGACGGAGTCCACGACGGGACGCGTCAAGGGCACGACTGACGCGTCGTGGAGTTGTCGTTTCAAAACACTTAGATAATCTGAAATTGGGGTACTGAAAATCGACGTTCTGAACGTCGATGACGGAGTGGGGGCAGGACAGACCGTCTCGCACTGCTAGACGGCCCGTCTAAGCCATCCACTTAGAAAAAAGTCTCTGGTTGGCAATGCGACGACAACAGGAGGAACGGACCGTTCGCAGGCGCGACGGCTCCGTCACGGCTACGCACTCCCAGTTCGGGTCGGATTTCTTTACACGTTTTAAGGGACGTTTTTGACTATTCCTGGCTTTCATTATAAAAGTTAAGAGGGTTAATGTTAATGAAGTCTATTACTTGGGGGTTAAAAGAGTAACGCGTAAGTAATTATTGGGTTTTATTTCTCATCTTTCATTCTTAATTACATATTAAGTAGGGTAAAAGAAGAGGTTTGATTAAGAAAAATAGAAAGAACAAAGCAGCAAAGAAAGATAGGAGAATAGTAGAGAGAGAGAGTAACGAGAGGATACAGAAATTGAGGATTGGCTTGGCTTGATCACGATTCTATCGTGGAGTAGGTTATGGTTTCTTTTACAACTATTCGTAGTAAACTCTTCATTTGAATAATATGTGTTGGGTAGTATTATTAGAGTCTTCTTTATTGCTTAATTGTGTGTAATTCATGATGTATTTTAATTATGATTGTGATGAAACAGCATGATGAAGCTATTTAATCCCAATCTTGATAAAAACTCTAATCTCTTGTTAATGATGATGGCCTTATATAAAAGAAGGCTTGATACTTAAAGTGATGAGATGAATGACGCCTTGGTATAAAAGAGGCTTGAAATGAATTAATCGATGAATATTCGGGGATCGGAGTGTCACGTACCGACACATAGAATTAGTGGGACGTGTGTCACGAACCGACACGTAGATGTACGGGGATCGGATGTTCACTACCTACACATAGAATTAGTGTACGGGGTGTCACGAACCGCCACTTATATGTAGGGGTATCGGAGTTCCAACGTACCATGACACATTGAATTAGGGATCGGGTGTCACGTTCCGACACATAGTATAGGGGATGGAGATCACGGTACGGCGACACAAGGGAATAACGATAATGAAAGCTTGAAAGATCACTACATATACTCAATCTAAGACATTATCCCAAATAGTATGGCATGGAGCTTGAGTCCTCATCGATTGATCGGTGATATTATATGATGTTTGTACTTGTTTGCTATCACAATGTTAAGAATATTAGTTGAATTTTATTATGTTATCTGAGATATATTGTTTTCCTATTTTGAGAGTTGGCCGATATACCTACTCAGTACTTGTGGTTGGTACTGACCCCTACTTATATGTTTTTTTTTCCTTTTGTTTATTTGTGGAGTGCAGGCAACGTGCCTTCATCTTCGACTCAACATTAGTCCAAGCCAGTCTTCGTCACACCGGATCTTCAGGGTGAGCTAATGCTTTAGCTTGGACTGTATCTCCTTTCCTCAAACAAAATGCTTGGATGCCGTGAAAGTTTCGACCCCCCCCCAATATACTAGCTTTTTTTATTTGTTTTAGCTTCTAGAATTACTCTAGTTTGTAAATGATCATGAGGTCTTTGTGGTGAATGACTTCCAGATTTGGGCGTAATATCAAATAGATTTGAATTTTAGAAGTATTGATTGTCCTTTATTTACAGTTTAGAGTCTTGCCGCCTTACTTGATGTTGATATTAAAATTGAAATATAAGGTTTCAGATTGGTTGGTTCCTCACATAGGAGGGTCATGTGGTGCCGATTCGCGGCTACTCGGTTTTGGTCGTGACTAAGGTCAAATCTATAATCATTTTGATACCTTATTGGCCACCTAACTCTTGTCGTATCAAAAGTTATGGTTGTTTGAAACTTACCCAAAACTCACAATTGAAAACTAACTTGCACATATATGAAATTAGTTCTTTCCAATTTAGTTCTTTCTAAAAATTGTTCTTACTAAGACTGAGATGTTTCAATATCTCCCCTTGGGAAAATTTGTCCTCAAATTAGATCACTCTCAATACATTAAGGGTGGCATTATCTAACACCCAACTCAAACGCCCTACATTAAAATTAACACAACAAAGCATATTAAATTAAAACTGTTCTTTTATGAAAAGTCATTACTTGGTTCGGTATTTCTCCAATAGTAAATATATGTAGGTATCTCTTCTTCCTATCCTCCTTAGCCTCCTAAGTAGCTTCTTCATCAACTGATTCATTATTAAGACCTTGACTTATGCGACCTCCTTGGTTCTAAACTCCCACAGCCGACGATCAAGTATCTCACTAGGTATTTCCTCATATGATAGGATGTTCTTCATACCAATATTATCAGTAGGTATAATAACTGAAGTATCTCCCATACACTTCTTCTACATTGAAATGGAATGTGGGATGGACTGTTGCTAACTCTAACGGTAGCTCCAACTCATATGCTACATTGTCAGTCCTCTCGAATATCCCTTAAAGACAAATATATCAGGGACTAAGATTCCCTTTCTGTCCAAAACTCATAACACCTTTCTTTGGTGGAAACTTCCAATAAACTCAATCGTCCACCTCAAACTCCAAGTCTTTTTTCCTTACATTGATGTAGGATTTCTAATGTCTTTGCATTGTTTTCAACCTATCTTGAATGATTTCAACTTTCTCCATATCTTGATGAACCAAGTTTGCGAACTTCAAACCATCCAATAGGAGATCTAAATCTTCTCCCATAAAGAGCATCATAAGGAGCCATTTGGATGCTAGATTGTTGTTGTAAGCAAACTCATTCTGAAGTAAGTGATCATCCCAATAACCCTTGAAATAAATCACACATGCACTCAATATATCCTCTAATGTAAGAATTGAACGCGCTGCTTGACCATCACTCTGGGGATGAAATGCAAAACTCATATTACCTTCAAACCCAAACATTTCTAAAATATTTCCATATTGTGCGGTGAATTGCGCTCCTCTATTTAAAGTGATAGACATTAGAACTCTTTGAAGTTTGAATACCTCTTTGATATATAATATGGTACAATCTTCTGTTACATAGGTAGTCTTTATCAGTAAAAAATGGGTTGATTAAGTCATTTCATCTATAATTACCCAAATCGAAAATAATGTTGTCTACAAGAACGCAACAACACTTAATGAAATCCACATTAATCATCTCCCACTTCCATTCTAGGAGATATATGTTCTAAGCCATACCACTGGGCCTCCAGTTCTCTACCTTGACTTATTGGAAATTTAGGCTTTTAACTACGAACTCTAGAATACACTTATTCATACTACTCCACCAATGACTTATTTCAAGTCACGATACATATTTGTGGAATCAGGATGCATAGAATTTTAAGAGTTTTGTGCTTCCTCCATGATCCTCTAATAGAGTTCATCCTCTTTCGGTAACACACACTATACTTATACTCATACAAACACGCATTTGACTCATTGTTCAAATCCATCCATTTTGCTTATGACATTTCCTTAAATTCAAGGAAAACAGGTCTTGTTCTTGTGTTCTTTCTTCTCTTCGCTTCAGACACTAGTTATGATTTACCCTATTGATCATCAACAATACTCGTTCTTCAGTGGAATCCATCAACTTGACTCCTAATCGTTCAATTTTGTGCACTTCTTTAGCTAAATCTTTCTTGCCTTCCTTATCATGGTCAATTTTACCCATACACAATCTACTCTCCCACTTCCATTCAGGAATGGGCATTCTCTGAAGTGTTCCTCCGGGCCTCTGGTGTTCATACTTTACTTGTTGACAATTTGGACATTTGTGCAACAAACTCAACAAGTCGCGCTCATTCTACTCCATTAAAGTGTTGCTTGGTCACGGTACATCTTGGTTGGCACCAGGGTGTATGAATAATCGAACTATGAGCCTTCTGTAAGAATAGGTTGATCAAATCCTCACAACGGGGTACACATACCCTTCCCCTTGATGCTCAAAACACCTTCCTCATCCGTTATTGCTTCTTTTAGCCTCTCCTCGCACACCTTATCTCGATTTGACTTAGTTTCGCGTCATCAAACTTGTTTTCCCCTTGATCTTTTCAGAAAGAGATCTCGGCCCTTTCCACACTGGCCAACACTCCTCCCTTCTCATTTACTTCTAACCCAACAGTCTTAAGCCAGAGTCTGAAATCCTCCGCTACCAATGGTCGTCTAGAAGCTTGCACGTGAGCTAGCCCCATGCTTTTACTGCCTTTTCTACTTAAAGCATCCGCTACCACATCGCCTTCCCCTGATGATACAAAATATCTGTCGTAGTCCCTTCAGTAGTTCCACCATCCCTCATCCTCTTTCAAGTTCAAATTCTTTTTTATAAAGACCATATTGTAGGCTAAGCGATGATCCGTATAGACCTCACACTTACCAACCCCATATAAATAGTGTTTACATTGCTTTAATGCAACCATACCAACCGCGGCCAATTCCAAATCATGAGTTGATAGTTACGTTCATTCCGCCTTTAATGTCTTGAAAGCTAAAGCAATCAAATCTTCTTCTCTGCATTAGCACTTCACCCAAACCCGAATAGGATGCATCACATAGACAATGAAATTCTAAATTCTTACCTTCCACTGGCAAGGGTGAGAAATTGGTGCAATGGTCAACAGAGTCTGAGCTTCCTGAAAGCTTTCCTTCCTCACCTCATCCGACCATACAATGGAACATTTTGCTTTAGTGAAGTTCATCATTTTGGGAAGCAATAAAGAGAATCCCTTGACAACTGGCATTTTATTTTTATTTGAATTTTTTTTTTTAAATATTTTTTTTTGTTTTTTTATTCTCTAGCTAACCCAACAAAGCTCCTTATTTCTGGACACCTCTAGTATGGTCTTACCCAATTCTCACTGTCTCAATCTTAAAGGATCCACCATCACGTCCATCCTTAGAAACCTGCCCAAGAGGACACTGCATCTAGCCAAAACTCACACTTTATAGACTTGGCATAAAGCTTTTTCTCCTCAACAGTTCCAATACATTCTCAAAATGCCTTTCACCTCCTCATGTTTCCTCCTACATTTTAGAGTATATCCGTATCCTTCATCAATAAATAACTATCACAAGAGATCCAAATATGGCTTAAAATCCATTCATCAACTCATGAACGCAACAGGGGCATTCGTAAGACCAAAAGACATCACTCTACAAATTCGTAATGCCCCATACCTGGTTTCAAACGCATCTTTGACACATCCCGTTGCCCGTATTTTCAATTGATGATAGTCCGGAAATCTCAGTCATTCTTAGAGAAGACACAACCCCCACCTTGTAAAACTGATCGAACAGTCATCAATGCGGAGGAAGAGAGATACTTGTTCTTTATGGTTACCATTGTTCAACTGCCGGTAGTCTATGCACAACCGAAAAAACCCATCCTTCTTCTTCCCAAACAAATCGGAGACCCACGGAGATGCACTTGGTCTATAATGAAGGCCTTTGCTCACAACTCTTGAAGTTGGGCTTTTAACTCTCTTAACCATCCGCGGGAGCCATTCTATAAGGGGGTATAGAAATGGGGGAGTACCCGGTTCAAGATCATACATAAGTCATATCCCTATCTGGTGGCCTCTAGGAAGATCTGCAGGAACACATCCAAAACTCACGGACCACCGAAACCGACTCAATCAAGGTACTGTGTAGTGTCATCCTTGAATGTTCCAAGAAAGCAAACCAACCTTTTAACTAACCTTTTCTTAGCAAAGCACGAAGAAAGGAATGATATGCACCATTGGAAGTTGTATCACCCTCCCCACACTAGGATGCTGTCCAAGGCTTGGCTAGCGTTCACCGTTTTATGCATTACAATCCAAGTCGCAAATTGCGGAGAACGCAATCATGGCCCAGAATTCATCAAAATAAACCATTAAAATACCAAATCTACATAAGTGTTGCTCCCCACAAAGTCACCAAACAAGACCTATATACCTTTCAACTACCCACAGACCACCACCACCGTAGTAGAAACACGAATAGGCATATCAAAGTAATTCCCAATGTAAATTTAGGACCATTAGCAATGAGAAGATACAATAAGAAAAATGTGGACCAGGATCAACAATACATAAGCCATGCAATCACAAACCAGAAGATTCCTGTGATGACAGCTCAGATGTTCCCGCTTACCTGATCTCCCAGGGAAAGCATAACAATGGGCCCTTTTCATTTGTTTGTCTGTTGCCCCTACTCGTATGTATTTTGGATGTAGTCGGCTCCATTTGCCCATCACCCCGTCTGTTTAAAATGTTTTATACCCCCATACCTTCCGACATGCAACGATAAGCAAGCCACGTGAAGCGAGGTCTCCTGTAGCGCCTCCGAGCTACCGGTCTCTTCCTGAGGGCTCTCCACATTTACATGCACCGTCTACCTCTGATATTGGGGGTCCTATAACTCTTTTGGGCAATTCCGCCTAATTTGTCCCAGTCTCCCCACATCCATACACGCTCTAGGTCAAGCATAGGTCTCTCAGGACTTGTTGACCGTCTGAGGTGGACCCCCACTACAGTCTGTAGTGAAGACTGAATGGGTCGACTGACTTACCTCCGAACCCTGTCCTCTAGATTAGAACCATTAAACTCACCTTCCCTTTCGAGCCTCTTTGATGTCGATCCGGTGAATTAATCGGGCTTCACTCCTTCCCCTGCTACGCACGAAATCTACACTTCTTGGCAGATTTCGCTGTGGCCGCTACCTGTAACAGCTGAATTCGACAACTCTGATCTCAACCCCTTCACAAAAAACGGCGAATCCACTCTTGTGTGGGNGGAATACTGGTACATAGTTGTGAGTTTTGAATTGGTAATAAATGTATTTATGAGGAACAATTACCAAATCATGGGATAATGATTATTTCTAATCATTGGATCGTGATTAAAATTTCGGTGGATAATTCATATGACTTGAAACATTTAACAAAGGACGATTCATCCTCTTAATGTGCCATTGAGTGCTAACTACATTTGTCAGATTTAATTATATATATTTATTATCATATTATAATTAGTTATAATTAATTGACATAGATAATTTAATATTAGGTCTAAATTATTTTGATTTCAGTATAGTTATGCTAATTAACTCCTATGCTAAATAGACGAGTTAAGACTTACCCTTAGGTTTGAACTTTAGGAAATTAATTATATGATTAGGCGAGCTTCTGGGTATAGGCTAGACACATAATAATCATAGTGTTGATGGTCTTGTGAACTTACACCTTATGTATGTGTATATTTGAAAGATTGGAAGGGTTCGGAAGCAATAAGGAAAGGAAAGAGATTGGAGCAGTTGTTGCTTGACTTCGATTCTTTAGTGGAGGTAGGTTATGGTTTATTTCTATTTGATAGATGAACTCTAAATAGCGATTAATATGCATTGAGTGATATTGTAAAGTCTCCTATGTACTTGATTGTGTGGTTGTATATTTTGATTGCGTGGCTTGTGGTTGGTCTAAAATTATGAGACTGTTGAATTTCTAATCTTGGATCCTCTCTAATAAAATGACGCCTTGAATAAAGAAGGCTTGATGAAATAACATAATAAGATAATTGGATCTGAGTGTCACAATCCGACACGATATTATGGGATCTGAATGTCACGTTCCGACACAATAACATTAAAGGAAAGAAATATTGAAGTAACTTAATATACTTAACCTCAAAGAACCTATCTTTCAAATGAGTATGGTGTGAGGCATGAGTTCTCATAGGCTTCTTGATGTGTTGTGATTGAGGTACCTGTTATTATGTTATTGTCAATGGTTCATGTGTTTTGTTGCTTTCCATCTGTTAAGTATTGTAGTTGATTTTATATTATTATTCAATATATATTGATTTCTATTTTGAGTTAGCCGATGATACCTACTCAGTACGTGATCCTTATACTGACCCCTGGTTGTATTTTCTTCTCTGCTCATTCACGTCTTGATGTCTTTAAATTTTGGACATGGACCATCTTTTTGTTTATTTGGTTTCTTAAACACTCTTAGACTTGATAATTTGAAAATAGGTGTCCTTGACGTGATGACTATAAGATTTTGGGATGATAAGTATTAAACTTTAGAAACTTATTTAAATTGGTTGTTTAGTATCTTTTGGAGCTTCCACATTATTTATATTATTTATAGTTGAACTATTGGTATATGTTGGGGTTTAGATGTGTTGGTTCGCGCACTTAAGGAGGTAAGCGCGGGTGCAAGTCGCATTCCTTTTCTTTCACCACCAACACAATAACAATATATAATTAGCATATAAATCCTTTCTTCCACTCATTAACTAATATGTATAAATAATATTAACATGAATAAACATCCACCAAACTATACATTGTTTATAATGAATGAGATTTTACCTTAAACCTTTTATGTCGGTTTTTGTCGACGGCGCCGAGAACCAAGAATAAGAAGTGCAATTCTTCCGTTTTACTCGCCTCAAACCTTCTTCCTCCTCCAGAATCTTAACTCTCCAATTATTATATAAAAATAACTATACATGGTAAAAGTGACCCACTAATATTTTTTTTTATTTTTTTTAATCTCTAATTAAACACTTATTAAAATTACCCCACTATTTTAATTATAATATGAATCAGTCCAAAATGCCGATTAGCATCTTTTCAAATAATGAAATAAAATAAAAAAATATTTTATGAAACACAAAAACTTGATCACTCGAAACGATCAAAAGGGTCGTGACACACATACAATATATGTTGTGTGTATAATATATATATATATATATATAGATATATTATATATAGATATGAAAACTGTACACATGTCAACCATAAATTTTGAAAATTTTCAAATAAGTAATAATTACAATTAACAAAAATAAATATAGCTACCTGTAAAATTAATTGAATAAACGATACATACACCCAAAAAATTTTAAAATTATTAAAATCCCTAATTATTTTTAAATATTCAATAATTGATTAATTAAATATAAACGCATTTCAATAATTAAAATTAGACCCAATTAATTCTATGATAGTTACACAAAATTGTAAATAAATAATAATAAATTATTAGATCCATTTAATTCTACGGTGTTCACACAATTAAAAATTCACAGTAACTCTTTACGGAAATTAGAAAGTAGAATATTTCAAATTTTATTGAAATATACCATGGCATTGTTATCATGCTAATTATTTGAACATTTTTGGATGACTTTTTATTCTTCTTTGCAAAAACATGGGTAACCATATCAGTTTTGCAATATCGAAATCGGTTAAAATATATTTTTAAAATTTTAAATTCGCTAAATTAGTTTGAAATTTGGCTAGAAAGATTTTTAGTTATTATTTGTATGATACTATAATGATCTTTTGGAGGCATTAAACAAGTAATTATTTTACAATTTTATCTTGGTAATAAAACTGACGTTGACAAAGCAAACTGTAACTACCTGTTTAGTCGTTTTGAGCAACAGATTTTATTCTGGAAAAACTGCAGATGTGACGTAGGCACGACGGACCGTCAGGGGCGACGGACCGTCGTGGAGTGTTGTTCGTTTCAAAAACCTTGAAAAGCGGAAATGGGTACTGAAATCGACTCTTGAACGTCATGACGGAAGGGCAGGAACGGACCGCGCAGCTCGACGGCCCGTCACAGGCCTCCCCTTAAAAACAAGTCTCTGGACCTTGTGACGGACAGCAGTCGGCCGTCGCAGGTGCGACGGCCCGTCACGGCTACGCAATCCAGTCCGTCCCGGATTTATTTACACCTTTTAAGGGACGTTTTTGACTATTCCTGCTTTCATTATGACAGTTATAGGGTATGTTCATAAGTCAATTACGTGGGGGTTAAAAGAGGTACCTTAAGTTAATTAGTGGGTGATTATGGCATCTTTTATTCTGGAATATATCTAATTAGTTAAAGAAAGAGGGTGTGAATAAAGAAAAATAGAAGAATCAAGAGAGAGAGAGACGAAGGGATACACGGATTTTGAGAAGTATGCTTGTTGATTCAATTCTTCTGTGAGGTAGGTTAATGGTTTATGTTCGATATTCTTAGTGAACTCTAAATGTGAATATTATTTGGTTGATAGTATTGTAAACCCTGCTAGTGCTTACGTTGTATGCTGCATGATTATGATTAAAAATTGTGATGATTAACAAAGCATGTGGCTATTTGTCCCAAATCTTGAAGAACCCTAATTCACTTGATATCATATATAATGATAATGAGGATCCTTATTTAAAAGAAGGCTTGATGAATTGGAGACGGGTGCCACGTTCGTACCAGGATAGAATATGAGAATCGGAGGGGTCACGGTCCGACACAGGGATAGAATATGGATGGGCCACGTTCGGTAGCAGGATAGAATTGAGGATCAGAGTGTCACGTTCCACACCAGTATAGATAAATGGATCGGGTGCCACGTTCCGGTACCAGGATAAATGAGTATCGGGTGCCACGTTTCCGGCACCAGGATAGAATAGAGGATCGGAGTTCGCGTACTGAACCAAAGGAAGAAAGATAATGATCTTGAAAGATAATGAAATACTCCATCGACTGAACTTAATCCAACTGAGTATGTATTGAGGCTTGAGTCCTCATGTGGGAACTCGGTGTAGTTACTTGAATGAATTCATGTTGTTATTGCTACATGTGAGTATTGTATTTTTTACATTATATTGACATATACTGTTCCCTATTTTTATTTGGCCGATGAAATCTACTCAGTACTGTGTGGTTTACTGACCCCCTACTTTTTATTTTTCCTCTTTGTTTTTGTGTATGCCGCAACCCCCCCCCCCCCCAACGTATCCTCAACTTCAACTCAACACAATCTAAGCCCGTCTCACTTCATCGAAAAATTCAGTTAGCTAATGCTTCTACTTGGACTGGTCTTCTTCTTCAAGTCTTTGATGCCTTGAACTCCGGCATTGACGTAGCTTTTTAGTTCTTTGTTCTTAGACATTCTTAGGTTTAATGAATTTGAGTAGATGTTCTTTTATGATGACTTCAGATTTTGGGGATAATAATAATAGTATTGAATTGTTTTTTTATTAATGAGTTTCATCTTCCTCATTATTTTCTGTTGATATATCTTGATATGTAAGGTTTAGATGGGTTGGTTCGCTCACATAGGAGGGTAATGTGGGTGCATCGCGCTCGGTTTTGTTCGTGACACATGTATCAGAGCTTAGGTTCATGGTCTCATCCACAGAACAGGTCTAGTAGAGTCCTTAAGAACCGGTAGGGGGACCGCCTTTACTTTCCTTGAGAGGATTATAGACTTTAGGAAAATTCACCTCTTCATTCTTCTTTCGTGCTACTACTAGTCCAATTGGTATCTGGGCGATACGAATTGTTATCTGCCCATCTTCACTCTATTCGCAGATGGTTAGAACTAGAGAACGACCGCACCAGCAGCAACCACGAAAGACAAGAAACGACTGAGCAGCCTTGGGCTGTAGCTCGGGAAGAGCAACGGCAAGAGGTCGTGGGAGAGGGTCGTGGGAGGACGCTCTGAGGAAGAGGACAGCACCTAGCCATCTAAATAACTAGGGCGGTGACTCCTCCCACCGAGGAGGTGATAAGAAGGGGGAGGAGGGGAGAATGAACAAAGCATATGAGGAAATGCCACGCCAACCTACCCCAGAGATATCAACCAGTACTTGCTTATCTTAGGGGTTATCCTCAGGGTCAGGCACCTCCAGGGTCGGCACCAACACCTCCGGTTTCAGAGGTACGACATCGGCTACTATGGGCTCCCCGCATGGATGCATCATTGGATAGGCACATTTTCCAGTCTGACCTACTGGGTCCCTATTTATTACAAATGATTCAGCATGAACTTTTCAGTTAAGTTCTTGAAATTGAAACCTCCAGCTTAAGGGTCGCGAAGCATGAGGATGCCTACGCTTTTCTGGTTGATTGTCATGAGCTCACTACACAGATGGGTATATTAGAACGGTTTGGCGTTGATTTCCGTGAGCTTCAGTTCAAGGGAATCCAAAACGTGGTTGGCGGTCACATGTTGAGTGTCAACCACAGAGGCACCCACCTATGACTTGGAATCATTCTCTACCCTTTTATTGGAGAAGTATATCCAAGACTTTGAGAGATGAAAAAGGGACGATTCTTGAGTCTAGAGCCAGGGAGGATGACATTCACGCTATGAGGCTAATTTCCGCGCACTATCCAGATACGCCACCATCTTGTTTCAGTCCACAAGAACGGATTCGCCGTTTTGTGAAGGGTTGAGGTCAGAGTTGTGCTGATTCAGCCTTACATGTAGCGGCTAACGGCAACATCTTCCAAGAGGTTGGTACTTGTGATAGAGTGGAAGGAGTGAAGCCAACGACTTCACTCACGACATCGACATCGAAAGGTTTCTAAGGGGAGGCGAGTTTAATGGTTCTCTCTCGACTCTAGAGGACAGAGCTCCGGAGGTTACCAGTCGACCAATTCAGTCGTCACTACAGCTGTAGTGGGGGTCCACCTCAGACGGTCAACACTACCTCCTAGAGACCTTATGCCATGAACCCCGAGAGTGTTATGGATGTGGGGAGTTGGACACATCACGAGTATTGTCCAAACCAGAGTTACAGAACCCCACTCGCTAGATGGAGAGGTGGGTCATGGTAAGGCCGCTTTCTGGAGGACGTGTGTCGAGGTAAGGTGGTCATCACAACGGCAGAGGGATGGGCAAAATGGAGCACACTACTACGCAACATGGTGGGGCATGTGACAACAAACGATAGGGCCCATTGTTTACAATTTCCCTAGGAACGATTCTGAAGCGGAGGCGTCTGATGCTGTTATACAGGTAATCTTTGGTTTGTGATTGCATTGGCATCCTGTATTATTTGACCCTGGCTCCACGTTTTTCATATTATCTTCATCATTTGCTAATGGTCTAAAATTGCATTGTGAATTACTTGACATGCCTATTCTGTTTCACACCGGTGGGTGAGGTCCTGTGGTAGTTGAAAAGGTACATAGGTCGTGTTTGGTGAACTTTGTGGGATCACACTTTTAGATTTGGTTATTTTAGAAATGGGTGGACTTTGGGGGGGGGGGGGGGGGGTTGGGGGGGGGATGTAATTCTGGGTATGACTTGGCCTTTCTCCAAATTTTTGCCGAGCTTGGATTTATTTCAAACTGTGACATGGACAAGCTGGCGATCCGTTAGTGTGGGAGGGTTGACTACACTTCCAATCCGGTTCTTATCATCTCATTTCTTCGTGCTAAGAAAGGGTTAGAAAGGGTGTTTAGCTTTCTTGCCATCCAAGGATTACACTACCCAAGTACCTTCGATTTGAGCCGGTTTGTAGTCCGTGATTTTGGCGGTGTCCTGCAATCTTCCTGTATGCCTCCAGATGGGATATTGACTTCTGTATCGATCTTGAACCGGGCACCCGCCCCTTTCTATACCCCCGTATAGAATGGATCCCGCGGAGTTAAGAGAGTTACAGGCTCAACTTCAAAGAGTTGTTGATCAAGGGCTTCATTAGACCAAGTCATCTCCTTGGTGCCTCCTTTTGTTGTGAAGAAGAAATGGAGTTTTCGGATTTTGCATAGACTATCGACATTTAACCGGTAACTATTAAGAACAAGTATCCTCTTCCTCGCATTGATGACTTTAGTCGATCAATTACAAGGTGCTGTTCTCTCTAAGAGTGACTGAGATCCGGTTATCATGCAATTGAATATAGGGCACGGATGTTCCAAAGCCTGCTTTTCGAACTAGGTAGGCATTACGAATTTTGTGGTGGATGTCTTTTGGTCTTACAACGCCCCTTCTGCGTTCATGAGCTTGATGAACGGATATTTAAGCCTATTTGGACCTCTTTGTGATCGTATGGATAGATGATATACTGGTAATATGCTAAAAGTAAAGGAACATGAGTAGCATTTAGGGTTGTGTTGGAAATGTTTGAGGGAGAACAAGCTTTCCGCCCAAGTCCCTAATGTTGATTTTTGCTGATGCAGTGTCTCTCTTGGGGCAGGTGGTTTCGAAGGATTGGGTGATGTAGATCCTTTCTAGAATTGAACAGTGAAGAATTGGGTAAGACCCACTAATGTTCCAGAAGTACGGAGTTTTGTTGGGTTAGCTAGTCTACTACCTCGCTTTGTCAAGAGGATTCTTCTATTGCTTCCCAATTACGAACTTGACTAAGCAGAATGTTCATTTGTATGTCAGATGAATGTGAGGAAAGATTTGCGGAGCTTACGACTTGTTGACTACCGCACAATCCTCACAGGGGTAATGAGACGAGACGGAAGGGAATAAGAAGGAAGATGTTCGGTAAGGTGAATCGGTGATGGGAGTTGAGGCTGGAAGGCGGAGCGTAGAATGGGGGGGAGTGTTGAGAAAGAGAGATAGAGTGAGGGTGAAGGTGAGTCAGGGTGGGAGGAGGACCTAGGGTGGGGAGGGCGGGGGTGGTTGGGAAAGATGGTAGATGGGAGAGGGGGTGATAGTATAATGGATGATGGGGAAGGGGAATAGATGGTGGTGGAGATAGAAAGGCTGGTGTATGGTTTGGTTGAGGTGGGGGTGATGGGTCCGGATCGGGGTTGAGGTTTGAGGGGGTAGTGGTATAGGGGTATGGAGGTTGAGATAGGGGGTAGTCCGAGCGTGAAGGGTAAGTATTAGAATATAGCTGGGGTGGGGGGTAGTAGGGTGTGGGGTGGGGGGGAGGAGGGTTGTGCGGTAAGGGCTGGGTGAGATGAGGAGGGGGAAGGTTCTTTGGGGGTGGGGGGTTATAGGGGGTACTGTACAATTTATAGAGGGGTTAGGGGGTGATAGGAAGATTAAGGGGGAGGTGATGGCGTTGAACTGTTGATGTGTTCGTGTGTGGTTGGGGTTTAGAGGGTGCATGGTGGGTTTTGAAATGAGTCGGGTGATATGGGGGGGGTGGGTGCGAGTGCGTGAGTGGGTGAAGTTGTGGAGGTGTAAATAGAGGGATGTGGCTTTCAGGGGGGGGGGGAGGGTTTTATGGAGGTGAAGAACGGTTTGATTCGGGAGTTAATATGAAGAGATATTATTGTGGTTGGTGGTAAGTATGCGTGTGAGGGCGGGACGGAAATATTAAGTGTGCGTGAGGATGAAGATGGGGGGTGGATATGTGGGATGGCGGGGATGGGGTAGCAGTAAAGTGAAAGGATGTGGCTAGGAACGGAGGAGAAGGGATTGAGGGTATAATTGTGAGAGTGGATTTGGTTTGGAGGACGAATTCGAGGAGGAGGGGGGGTGATAGAGAGAAAGTGCGTCGGAGGGGGCTTAGGTATGGAGGTTGATGGAGAGTTTGATGGGGTGTAATGTGGGATAAGGCGTCTATTGGGATATTTTGATGAGGGGGAGATGAGGTGGTTTGAGGGGGTGGGGAAGGTGGGTAAAGCGCGGACTAAGGAGCAATGGGGTTGGAGGGTGTAGGGGATGGTACCTTGCCTGTATATTGTAAGAAACTTCATTGTTTATTGTGATTCATCCTATTCTTTTTTGGGTGCATTGCTAATTGCAATAGAAGAACTTGATTTGCTTATGCCTCAATACAATTAAAAGTTCATAACGTAACTTCCAACTCATGACTTGAATTGTCCGCTGTCAGTTTTGCATTGAAGCACTGGATACACTATTTATATTTGGTTTAGTGTGAGGTCTAACACCGGATCATCGTACCTTTTCCCAAAGTACACAAAAAATTGGTTCCAACTTTCTTCAGAAATCTTTTAACTTGAGTCAAAGGAGATGGATTGAACTACTGACGGACTACGACTCACTATTTGTATCATCCGGGGGGGGTAGGGGGATAGAGTGTAGGGGGAGTAGGAGTTGGGGGCGGGGGAGGGTGATGGCGAGGGATGGGTCGGGGGAGATGAAGGTGTTTAAGAGTGTTTAGGGAAAGGCGAATGTTGTGGCAGATGCCTTAGTAAAAGGCGAAAGCTGGGAAGCCTACTCATTTGCAAGCCTCTATACCCCATTGCTAGAGAGGTTCAGACTCTGGCTACCGACTTGATGAGGTTGGAAGTAACTGAAAGGGACGATTGTTGGCTAGGTGGAGTCAGATCTTCTTTTCTTGACAAGATTAAGGGAAAACAATTTGATGAGAACTAAGCGCATCCTGAAGGTGTTGCGAGGAGAGGCTAAAGAAGCAACATCGACGGGAGTGTGTTGACGATTCAGGGAAGGGTATGTTACCCCGCATTGTGATTTGCTCAACCTATTCTGGCAGAAGCTCATAGTTCAAGGTCTTCTATACATCCGGTGCAACCAATATGTATCGCGACCTTAAAACAACACTTTGGTGGAGTATAATAATGAACTGCTCAATATGTTGACTTTATTGCAGTGTCCAAACTGTCACAAGTAATATGAACCACCAAAGGCCGGGAACATCTTCAAAGAATGCCCATTCTGAATGGAAGTGGGAGAGAATTGCAAATGGACTTTGTGGTTGGTCTCCAAGACACGGGGGAAGTTTAGGTCAATTTGTGTAATTGTGGACAGATTGACTAAGTCCTGCTCATTTCATTCCGGTCAGGTGACTTACAATGCAGGAAGTTAGCCAAACTTTACATCCAGAAGTTTTTTCGATTGCATGGCAGTTCCACTATCCATCATACCAGATAGAGGTACTCAGTTTACTTCTAAGTTTTGGAAAACATTGCTGCAGAATTGGTACTAGGTTGGGACCTTATTACCGCGTTCCATCCTCAGACCGATGGTCAGTCGAGCGAACGATTCAAGTGTTGAGGATCTTCTTCGCGAACTGCGTGATAAGTTTGTGGTGCCATTGGGATAGTCTTCTTACTTGGCAGAGTTTTCATACAATAAAATGCTATCACTCCAGTATTGATATGGCTCCATTTGGAAGCAGTGTATGGGGGAGGTGTAGAGCTCCCGATTTGTTGGCGTTTTGATGCAGTCTAGTAGCCCTTGGTGTACCTGATCTGTTTGAGGGATTCGTTAGAAAAGGTGAAGGGCATTCAAGAAAAGCTTCTATCGCGCAAAGTAGACCAAAAGGAGTATGCAGACCTGGAAGGTTATAGACTTGGAGTTTCATGAAGGTGAAAACAGTCTTGTTTGAAGTTTCACCCATGAAAGGGGGAGGCGTTTTTGGCAAAGAGTAAGCTACAGCCCAGGTATATGGACCATTTGGGGTACTAACGAAATAGGGAGTTGGCTTATGATTAGCCTTGCCCCCAGGGGCTGTCCGGAGTGCATCCGGTATTTCATGTTCCATGTTGAAAAGATCCAGGGAATGGAACTACATTATCCTTTGGGATTCATTTTTGCTGATGAGAATTTGTCTTATGAGGAGGAACCTGTTGCTATTTTAGATAGAGAATTTCCAAGTTGAGGTCAAGAGAATTGCATCCATCAAGGTGGCAATGAAGACGACCGTTAAGAAAGCCACTTGGGAAAAGGAGGCAGATATGGCGGGAAAGATACCCACATCTTTTTACTGATTCATGTATTCCTTTTCGCCCTTGTTTTCCTCTTGTGGAATCGTTCGGGGACGAACTTGGTAAATTGGTTATCTATTGTAACGACCGTGTTTAGTCGTTTTGAGCAACAGATTTTATCTGGAAAAACTTCAAATGTGACGGAGGCCACGCGGACCGTCAAGGGCACGACGGACCGTCGTGGAGGGTGTCCTTTCAAAACACTGGAAAATTGAAATTGGGTACTGAAAATCGACTCTCTGAACGTCATGACGGAATGGCAGAGACGGACCTTCTCAGGCTCGACTGCCCGTCACATCCATCCACTTAAAAACAAGTCTCGGACCTTGGACGGACACAGGACGGAACGTCGCAGCGCGATGGCCCGTCATGGGCTGCAATCCCAGTTCCGGTGTGATCTTTACACATTTTAAGGGACGTTTTTTGACGATTCCTGCTTTAATTTATAAAGTTATGGGTTAATTTACTACGTCTAATTACATGGGGGTTAAAAGAGGTACCTACGTTAATTAGTGGGTGGTATTGCCATGTTTAATTCTTTATTAATAATTAATTAGGGTAAAAGAGAGTGTGAATAAAGAAAATAAAAGACAGCAAGAAGAGAGCGAATCGTCAGATAGAGAGCGAAGATGTTGCAACGGATTTTGAGAAGATAGCTTGTTGATTCAATTCTTGGTGAAAAAATGGTAGGTTTATGGTTATGTTACGATATTTCGTAGTGCACTCTTAATAGTGGAATAGTATGTGTTGATAGTAGTGTAAAACCCTGTTGTGCTTAAGTTGTATGCTGCATGATTATGATTATAAAAATTTGTGATGAATTACCAAAGGCATGATGAAGCTATTGAATCCCAAATCTTGAAAGAACCCAATTCACTGATATATTATATAATGATCATGATGATGCCTTAGTGAAAAGAAGGCTTGATTAATTAGGGGCTCGGGTGCACGTTCCGTACCGGATAGAATATGAGATCGAGTTTCATGTTCCGACACCAGATAGAATATGGTTCGTGCCACGTTCCGGTACCACGATAGAATCTAAGGATCGGAGTGTCACGTTCCGACACCAGGATTGAGAAATGGATCGGGTGCACTTCGGTTACCAGGATAGAATGGGATCGGGTGCCACGTTCCGGCACAGTGAAATAGAGGATCGGAGTGCCCGTACCGACACAAGAGGAAGAAAGATATGAATCTTGAAAATAAATAACCTCAATCTAAGGAACGTATTTTTCCCAAAGATATGGTATTGAGCTTGAGTCCTCATGGTGAACTCGTTGTAATTTAGTGAATGAATGCATGTTGTTTTGCTACATGTTTGAGTATTGTAGTTTATTTACATTATTTATTTGACATCTACTTTCCTAATTTTTGATTTGGCCGATGAATTACTCAGTGTACGTGTGGGTGTACTGACCCCCTACTTTTATGTTTTCCTCTGTGGTTATTGTGTAATGCAGCAAACGTGTTCCGTCAACTTCAACTCAACGCAGATCTAGCCATCTCACTTCTCGGAAATTCATTGGGTGATGCTAATGCGTCTACTTTGAATGGGTCTTCTTCTTCAAGTCTTGATGCCTTGAACTTCCGCATGGACTAGCTTTTTAGTTATTTGTTCTAGACACTTAGTTAAGTAATTTAGATAGATGTTCTGTGATGATGACTTCCAATTTTTGGGGATAATATAATAGTATGAATTGTTTTATTAATGAGTTTAAATCTCCGCATTATTTTCTGTTGATATATCTTGATATGTTAAGGTTTAGATAGGTTGGTTCGCTCACATAGGAGGATAAATGTGGGTGCCAGTCGCGGCTCGGTTTTGGGTCGTGACACAAACATGGTGTAGGAACATATAAGTATATATATAGAGTTTATTGGCAATATAAAATTATTAAAAAATGTATTGATAATATTAAGTTGTTGACAATTTTAACGAAGCTTCATGATGCATTAGTGAACGCATTGTCTCAATTTATATATTACCTTTTAAAAATATACTATTTTTAGAATTTGTAATATTCTCTTTTCCTTATCTTCTCTTAAATGTGATTCTGTAAGTCATAATCGAAAGACAATAATTAAAAGTTGTCATCTATTCTATTGATCTAAGGATTGTCTTTATTATTTTGTTTTTTACTTTTTCTATTTATGGTCATTAATAAATTTTTTTATGAACATAAAATTAATATATACTATTCGAATATTCAAGATAGGTCAAGAAGTGTGGAGAAACTTATTTTGCTAATCACCATCATAAATATTCGACAAAGCTCATGAAAAATTTAAAATAAGTTATTAATTTCAAGATATCACACACGTTCTAACATATTATTCCTTCATTTTTATATATTTTCATGCCATTGTTAAGATATGATTAGTAAAAAGATATTTTAAATTTAAATTATGGTTAAAAAATTATTGTAATACAAGACTAAGAAACCGAACAAAAAATATATTTAAAGAATGATCCAAAATAGGTGATAAAATTGTATAATTTGAATTTTAAATATAAATTATCTTCAAAAAGAAAATAAACTATTTTGTATATCAATCTGTCAATCTACTGCGTTATTATATATGTCATGATCCAAAAATAAACGTGATGTCACTCGTCTTATCCCACCAAGACAAGCCAGCCTAAAACTCAATCATTACAATAAAATGCAGAAAAAATTTATGTTACTTAAAAGTACCCCAAAACCTGGTTCTCACGTGTACAAGCCTCTAAAGTATTACAATTCAATCAAAAGAAAATATAAGTCTCATATGATATTGTTTCTAGAATAGAACAAAATCATAAACAGGAGTAAGGAGGTATGCTAAGATGACGAACAACTACCTCACAGATCCCCAGGAAGCCTCGGAAAAGAAGAGAATGTATCATAAAGGTCCCGGCTAGTAACCTACATAAAAAATTGTAGAAGCAAGGGGTGAGAACCAAACCACACGGTACTCATCAAGTAAACCTATAAACACAAGCTAAGGGGATAAAATACGGGTACTCCTACTACCCCCAACCGAACCACCACAAATACAACTTGCATTCAAATCAGCCCAACCTAACAGCTCACAATTTACATAGCACGTAGATCAACAATAACACTTAGACAAATTACATATCCTCCATAACAACACTTTAACAAATTACATATCCTCAACAGCAAGAATTCAAAAAATTACATATCCTTGATAACAACACATCAACAAATCAAATAACCTCAACAACAACAATTCAACAATTACATATCCTTAATAACAAGCTCAGTATTCATCAATCACAAATTTCGCAAAAAGGCAATCACAAGAACAACAATGAACAATATCAAGTTCACTAATGATATGTATGTGTAATGCAAAATGCAATGTCAAGTATAATGATGCATGTCTGACCTACTGATATACACCCGCTGTCTCTCAATTCGGGACCCATGGAGGACATATCTGTCCATGCATCTGTCGCGGCACACGACACGACCCTCGATAATAGTAATCATCGTGGCACGCGAAATGTCTCTCGAAATATAGTATCCATCGCAACACGCGATACGTCTCTAGAAATGGTACATCATCTTTAAGTTCTCCTTCTTTCTCAATGCACATAACACTTGTCACAACCATGTTTTAAAATGATTTAAATGATATGTTCACACAACTAAAGAGGATATGACCACTTTCACAACAATGCACGATTCACAACAATATCAACAATGACTCAACAAGTCTTTCACACCATTCTTTATTATGAACACATGACACAAAACAAATCATTCACACTGCCTCTTATTACCCTTTGTTTCATCATTAGTATTAATCAATGTGGACAAGTCAACCCATCACCAAGTCTCATTATTCCCAAACATATACTACAAGGAAATACATGCATTTCATACACTTAGCAAGGGTTTAGAAATTCACTTGCCTCAAATAGTAGAACAATTACTTCTGGATTGAGTTTACTCATTTCATTGAACTTCCAACTCAAAGTAATCTATTCAAATAAATGCCCATGATAAGATTTTGAACTAACAACACCCATATATTATGTGTAGGTCTTTGACCTAAAACTCGCTCAAATGTATAATAAAATTTCTAAATCTTGATTCCAAACAATTTGTTAAATATCATATTTCCTAAATTTCAGTATAATATTAAGTCATAACTTCTCCAAACACTACAACCTTAATAGTTTTCATAAAATATAATACACCCAATTTTAATTAGATATAACAATATATCAAACCTCGAATAGAATCAAATATGTTACCATGGAAATTTTTTAGAAAACATTAAAATCATATTATGAACATTTAACGGTAGACAACAATCTTAGAACTTCAAATTCCTACGCCTTATATATCAATCACAACACCCAAGCATATTTACTCAATTATGGCACCCCAAAAATCATTAGTAACATAGAAATAAAAGAATTAGAAATACTACCTAATCTGCCAACATTACTAACCTTCAACTCCTTAATCAATTTCAACTAAAATAATATTATTTCATACTTTACAAACTTAGTAATTAATGACTTTTATTATTGTAACAACTTTTGAATAAAAAAATCTCACCTGGAACTCGATTAAAGATGGCGGCGGTCCATGCTCCCCACTGAGGAGTTTATACTCTCCGTTTCATTCTTTTCCTTTCCCCTTTTCTTAAATAAAATAATTAGATATTAAAATTAAAAAATCATATTAACTTATTGTAGTATGGGTTAAGTAGTCGTATTGTAGTATGGGTTAAGTAGTATGAATATTAAATAAATTATGACATTGTCCATTAATTACCAATTAAATAAATAAATTATTTAATATATACCCATCAATTAATAACTATAGTTATCGAATTATTTAAAATTCTCAAATCAAACTAATTATAAATGACTCACGACAACTAACTATCAGGAAGGATAAAATTATTATTTTCATGAACATTTCTAAACATAATTTTTTGGGTCATTACAATATAATTATATTTAATTTAATGTTTTTCAAAGTTAATACATATAAATCATGGAGTTAATTACATTGAATTAGAAGGTAAAAAATCTTTAATTCAATATCTACAATATTTATTTTTATTTTCAAGAAACTGTAACTAAATGAAGTGATAACCACAAATATCCACGTGTATAAGTGGAGTACTATTTGACTGTCAGTTTAAAATTATCTACCTAAATATTTTTTTTGCTTTAATCATATCAATATCAATTATTTTTATTTTCCCACATATTTATAAAGACAATACTTGATATTATGCTCAACAGGTAAGACCACTTAATTAAAATTCTAATAGATGTTAAATACACTATATCTTTAATTAAATTAAGATTAATTATAATTAGATTTTAATATCTCATACGTTAAGCATATATATCTTTACAAGTAGTCAAATCATTATTTAGGTTTTACATAAGTCACTAAATATAAATAAATAAATTACTATATTTAAAAAACGCATACACGAGGATAATAGAGATCGTGTGAGCATACTTACGGTTATGTTTGATTCTGAAAGTAAAAACAATAATAACTAATTACTAATCATTATTGTCCACAAACTTAGATAATGAAATAATTCTAAATAATAGAATACAAGTATAATCATAAATTAGATTTTACATGTAGGAAAAATATATACTACTTATCAATATCATCAAAAAAAAGTTAAGAATATTGAATCAAGGGACAACCTAACAGAAATACACATAGCAATGTATTTTAACACAATCTAAAAGCAATATAAAGATAAAATATGCGTGCAGCAGCGACTCTTACATTTACAAATTAACTATCACTATTCCTCACTTAAACTTCCCAAGGATCATTGTCCAATGATTAGGCCATCATTGTCCAATGATTAGGTCATCATTGAACAATGATTAGACAATAGTCCAATGATTAGGTCATCATTGAACAATGATTAGACAATAGAGATCAACCACATTCATACCCAACTCCAATACGTATATCACTACCAATTCCTTATTTGAAATCTCTTTTCTTTCCATTCAATTATAATATCATAACATATATGTATATAGCCATTAATGAAACATCTACACAATCGCATTTAATCAAGCGTAGTTTAAGTATCAGTTCCTCCAATTATTAAAACTTCAACATATTCAAGTAATATAATACCCCTAATATCTAATTACCTATCTCAATATATTAATCCTTACTTTATAATATGATAATAAAATGGTATTAGTTAAAAATGAAAGCCAGCCGGTTACGAATCAGTACCGACAACCATGACAATTCTCTTAACACACGCACCCTAACTAATAACCCATCCATCCAAATGTATAAATTAAGTATCTAATAACTTTTAATCTTTTTTTCTCTACAGAAAGAATGAATTCAATATTAATGTCAACCTCTATCTTGTCCCCCTCCTAAAACTACCAACCAATATACTTCTTCCAATTCTATATATAACAAACAGTTAAACATTCTCTATATTTTATATAAAGTAATTAATGCATGCCTACCAAGAAGTGAAAATGGTCGACGGGTATCTGCAAATTTCTTTTTTTTTCCTCTTTGGTCGATGCTGGGCTAGGTTACGTTATTCCTCTCCCTTTGTCATTTGTGTTTACTAACTCATTTTTTTATAACAAAAAAGAATCAACTGTTGATTAAAACCTACAAAATCCACTAACTTATATTTAATACATGTCCCTAATGGTATAAGGTCTTAAATATTTGATCACTTTAGCCCACTAACTTTCGATTAAGTCATTTATCTCCAGTGACCTAACAATTAATTAATTCATGTTAAATGATTGACATTCCGGGTCATTACATTATCCACCACTTAAAATCATATTCTTCCTCGAACATAAAGTAAAAAAAAGTACCTGAAGCTTCAAAAAAGATGAGGATATCTGGCACGCATGTCAGACTCAGTCTCCCAAGTTGCCTCTCCCATTGATCGGTGCTTCCATTGCACCTTCACTGAAGCAATATCTTTGGTCCTAAGCATTCGAACTTGCCTATCCAAAATAGTTATTGGATCCTCCTCAAATTTCAAGTCTGGACCCAACTTTACAGAGTCAAGTGAAAGCACATGAGATTCATCAAGAATATACTTTCGAACCATAGAGACATGGAAAATAGGATGAACTGCTGAAAAACTAGGTGGCAACGCCAACTTATAATCCATCTCTCCCACTCGTCTCAAAATCTCAAAAGGGCAATGAATAGGGCTAATCTGCCATTCACCCCCTTCCGAGGTCATACTTCGGGACAAACTGATCACCCTCCTAAACACTAAGGCTCTAACTCTCCGGATATGCATCAATCTCTTTCGACTCTGAGCTTAAATAACTTACTGAATCATACGGAGTGGCTCCGTAGCATCTCTAAGCAAGTATGTATCCAAAGAGTCCATCTCCACCTAATCAAACAAACCAATCGGAGACCTACACCGTCTGTGACAAGTTCTCAAAGTGTGAGTTTTGGCTTACTTCTGTGACATTCTTGGGACACGTGGTGTCCAAGAAGGATATTAGAGTAGATCCGACCAATGTTGAGGAAGTTAGAGGCTGGACGCCACCTACTTCACCTTCTGAGATTCAGAGTTTTGTGGGATTGGCAGCCTATTATCGACAATTTGTTCAGAGTTTCTCTAATATTGCATCTCCGTTAATTAGGTTGACTCGACAGGATATGCGTTTTCAGTTGTCTGATGAGTGTGAGCAGAGCTTTCAAAAACACACGACTTTATTGACCACAACTCCTGTACTGACTCTACCCGAGGAGGGTGTAGATTTTACAGTGTATTGTGTTGCTTCAGGAGTTGGATTTGGTGGTGTGTTGATGCAGAAGGGGAAAGTGATTGCTTATGCTTCTAGGAAATTAAAGTCAAAAGAAGAAAGAAATACTCTACTTCAGACTTGGAGGTTGGGGGCTGTGGTATTTATACTAAGTAGGCATCATGATTCGTAGGGGGTGCATTGTGAGACTTCACTAATAATTAACAGTCTTCAGGACATGTGTTAGTTAGGAGGGATTTGAGGGATTTAACTGCAGGTAGAGGAGATGACTGAGTTACTGAACGACTGGATGTGACCTTAGGTATAATCCAGTAGAAGGCCAATTGTTCGGGCCAATGCTTGAGTTTGAAGACTTCTAGCATGGGGCGTCTTGCAGCGCTTAACTATTGAGGAGATAATTGGCTAGAGATGTGGCTGATTTCGCTAACAATCTTGTAAAAGCTGGGAGGAGGGAGGATCGCAGAGGGACAGGCAGGAGGGAGGGGACGGGAAGGAGGAATGGTCTTAAGGTGGGGTGTCGATCCGTCCCACCAAATTTTTCCCTAGTTAAACTCCTCTTACAATCCTCTCGGTCTTATGTAGTCGGTAAATACGTGCCACCACACCAGATGAGACAAAAAAATATGTCTTATTCGAGACAAAAGTATGAGGATGGGAAGCTAAGGAGGCTGTCCTTGATTCTGATGTTGTCTTACAGATCGGAGTCAGAATTTGTGTTCCTAGGAAAAGCAATTTGATTAGATTGATTCTTGATGAGGCCCATTGTTCTCGGCATTCCATCCATCCGGGAGCGATGAAGATGAATCATGATCTGAGTCAGCATTAGTGGTGGTGTGGGATGAAAAGAGAGATTATAGACTTTTATTTGAGGTATTTGAATTTCCAGCAGGTCAAGTTTGAGCACCAGCGGCCTGGGGGTGTATCTCAGAGGATGCCTATTCCTACTTGGAAGTGGGAGCGGATTACTATGGACTTTGTTTTGGGCTTGCCTACCACAGCGGGTGGTTATGATTCCATTTGAGTTATTGTTTTAGGATGACCATGTCTTCCCATTTCATTCCAATCGTGGTGAAAGCTACGGAAGAAAAAGTAGCGGGATATAATCAGTCAGATTGTACAGACTACATGGAGTTCAATTTATCTCGTATCAGACGGGGTTCATTATTTACTTTTAATTTTGGAAAAGGCATTACAAAGGTCTGGGTCTCAGTTAGATATGAGTATTACATTTCGCCCATCAGACCGAGGGGTCAATCTTAGGGGACATTCAGGTATTGGAGAATGCTTCAGAGCGTTGTATGATCGATTTTGGAGCTAGAGGATCAACGTTTACCCTTAGTGGAGTTTGCTCTCATAATAAAAAGTTATCACTCTAGTATCCAGATGAAACTCATTTTAGGCGTTGTATGGAGACGGTGTGTAGGTCTCCGATTTGGGGTTTGAATTAGGCGGAGATGGACTCTTTGGATACAGACTGATTAGAGATTGCTATGGACCAGTCCGTCTGCTTCATATAGATTATTGACAGCTCAAAGTCGCCAGAAGAGTTATAAAAACCCTAGAGTAGAGGGCCTTAGTGTTATGGGTGTTTCATGTTTGGCTCCGAGTATCACACGTGAAGGGTCTGTGCGGTTTGGAAAGAAATGGAAAGCTTATCCTAGGTCATGGGACCTTTTACGACTTTGACCGAGTGGGAGAGTGGCTGTATAAGTTGACGTTTCCACCTCGTTTTTCAGATGTTATCGTTCTGGTTTTCAGTCTCTATGCGTAGAAAGTATATTCTGGATGATCTCATGTGTTTCGGCTTGACTCTGTGGAGTTGAGTCCAGATTGACATTGAGGAGGGCCTACATAGCTATTTTGGATAGGAAAGTTTGAAAAAGATAGGACAAAATAATTGCTTCAGTAAAGGTGCAATGGAAGCACGAATCAAGGGAGATGGCAAACTTGGGAGATTGAGTCTGACGTGCGTGCCATATCTCCTCATCTTATTTTGAAGCTCGGGTACTTGATTTTATTATGTTAAGGAAGAACATGATTTTAAGTGGGTGGTATAATGTATTGATCAGGAGGTCAATCGTTTTAACATGATTAATTTATGAGGGTCATTGACATAAATGACTTAATCGAATAGTTCAGTGGGATAAAGTTATCAAATATTTAAGACCTTATGACCATTAGGACAATGTATTAAATATAAGTCGTGATTTGTAGGTTTTTAATGAACGTAATATGTTTGTTATAAAAAAAAAAGAGTCAGAAAACACATTATGAAAAAGGGAGAGAAAATAAACGTAAACTAGCGAAAAGCGATCAAAAGAAAAAAAGAAATATGCAGATACCGTCGGCCATTTCCATTATTTGTGGCAGCATTAATTACTTTATATAAAATGTAGAGACTGTTTAATGTTGGTTATATATAGAATGGAAGAAGTATATTGTTGGAAGTTTTGGGGGGGGGGGGAGAAGAGATGGCGTTGACATTAATATTTGAATATTCTTTCTGTAGATAAAATAGTTGGGAAATTTATTAGTCTTAATTTATACATTTGGAAGGATAAGTATTAGGTAGGTGCGTGTGTTAAGAGATTGTCATGGTTGTCGGTATTGCTTTGTGAACGGTGCTTCACTTTTTAACTAATATCATTTTTTTAAAAAAGGAGGATAATAGATTGACGATAGGTAATTAGATATTAGGGTATTATATAACTTGATAGTTGAGTTTAATAATTGAGGAACTAATACTTAAAAATACGCCTGATTAAATAATCTGGCAAATGTTCATTAATGGCTAATTTACATATATGTTATGATATATAATGAGGCAAAGAAAAGAGATTAGGAAAAGGGAATTGGCAGCGATATACGTATTGCAGTTGGGTATGAAGGGTTATTTCTCATTGTTAATCTTGTCGAATGACTGACCTAATCATTCGGACAATGATGGCCTAATCATTGGACAATTGATCCTTGGATAATTTAAGTGAGGAAAAGTGATACGTTATTAGAGTTAATGTAAAGTTACAACTACACGCATTATTTATCTTTGTGCTTCTTTCAAAATAATATATTTTATATATATGATACAACATATTATTAATGTTATGATTAGTGATAGCATCAATCAAATATTAGCTTAATATGTTATATTGTAAGATCATTACATTTATGATATTGGGGAATTTATTCTTTAACTAGACGTGGAATGTGTTGAAAATATGAGAATTTATTTGTTAATTAGTTCTAAATTTGGATAAACTTTTCGGTCTAAGCTAAAACCTATCTAAACATAAGTGTTGTTAGTTGTCGGATCTAATTCTTATATTACTTGAATATATCTGGATTGGTTTGGAATCTCACGAAAGGGGAAAACCTCATGTCTTCCGGGGGGGGGGGGGGGGGTGTGATTGTCGTTGATTTGAGGCAAGTGGAATTTTAACTCTTGTTAAAGCGTATTAAAAGTCGTTTATTTCCTTGTGTGGTGTTGAGGAATATTTGGAGAATTGTTGCATTTGTTGGTGTTGTATTCCTTGTTGCAAATTGTGTTTGTTCAAAATGGCCATCTCACTACTTTTTTAGTATGTAATTCAACTGCATTCGAAATATGGTTGTGTTCTGATAAAAAGGATGTCACCATTCGAGGGTCGTATGGCAGTCTTGATGGATATTATATTTTTAGGGAATATCGCGTCGCGACGGTACTATTGTTCGAGGGTGTGTCATGTGCGTGACAGATGAATGGAAAGATATGTCCCCACCATGTGTCTCGGACTGAGAGACGCAGGGTGTGTATCGTTAGGAAAGAACATGCATCACTATATTTACATAGCAAATCAGGCATTGCACATTTTTATTATTGAATGAACTTGGAACACCTGTTTTGTGATCTTGTGGTGTTTCTCAGTGAAGCTGTGACTGTTGAATTCTTGAGATGTTTATTGAGAATGTGTAAACTTGTAGAGTGTTGTCTATTGAGTTGTGTGTTTGGAAAAAAATGTTAGGTGTAGTTGGAGGTTTTACGAGTAGGTGTAAGGAGTACCGGTATTTTGTTCACTTAACTTGTGTTAGAGATTGCTTGTTGGGTACCGCGTGGTTTGTACTCCCCCTTGATCTTTTAATTTTGTAGGTACGAGCCCGTATCTTCGTGATACCCTTATCATTCTTTTCGTTTCCGAGGCAACTTGTGGAGGGTTGTGAGGTAGTTGCTTGTCATCTCAGTACACTTTCCTACTCTAGTTTATGACTTTGTTTTTACTTGAAAGACAAATTCATTTTAGACTTCTATTTTATTTCAATTCAAAAATTTACATTAGAAGCTTGTGCACGTGACAACCTAATTTTGGGGATTGAATTAATATGACTTGGTTTCATAATAGAAATTGTTGTTAAATTGTCATTTACTTACGAATTTTGTTAGATATTGGGTTTTAGGCTGACTTGTCTTGGTGGGATAAGACGAGTCCATCACACCCATTTTTGGGTCGTGACAATAACATCAAAGTCTACCATCCCCAGAATGATTAAGTCTACCCAAGTGTCATACCCAGCCAAAAAAAAATATCGATACACTCAATCCACCACTAAAGGCTTACCCACAGGTGTAGAAACACAAATAGGTACAATCAGTGCTATCACATATCATATAACATTTAGCAGCAAATACATAACACATAAGAGAATGTTAGAACTGGATCAACAACACAGAAGTAGGTCGATGGACTCATTACTGGGATGATAACTGTAAATAACAGCATTAGAGGTCTCGCCTCAAAAGCTCCGGGGAGGAAAGCATAGCAGTGGCTCCTCGTCCACCTCAAGCCTGGGGTACCTCCTACCCCACTCTGCATAACTGCAACACCCCCACTACTAGAAACTCTATCACTCTAATGATTGAAACTCTACCATAAGTTATACCCCCTTGGGTTGTGGGAGTCTAGGTCTGAATGAAGATAGGTCGAGGCCCACCACGAAACCCTTTGAGAAGTACACTGCCGCATTAGATGATCGGAGATACCCACAAGCTAAAACAAAATCTAGGGACCTGGGAAATTTGTGTGGACCATGAAAAACAACTATAATTGCCTCGCCCTGGTAGGTCGCTGCTGTGAGCCGTTAAGAGACCTACCCGGCTACTGATAAGAACCTTAAGATTCTGCCACCCTCAAATGTCGGCATAGATGCATGAATAAGTCTCCGCTGCTGAAAAGAACCATTCACTCTCTGTGATCCCCTACCTCTAGATGAGGTACCATGAAATTGACGTGATATACGAGCCTTTTTAGGGTCTCCAACTCCTCTCTCACCATCAATTCTGCCTCTTTGGTGGGGCTCACAATGGACTGCAAAGCATCCCCCTCCCTAGATATCCGAAACACAACTGACCTGATAGAGAAAATCAATCCCCTCACAAATTTGTGGCTCCTTTATGTCTCATTTGGAATAATGGCAAATGCATGCCTAGACAACTAGCAAAAACGCTCCTCGTACTCTGTAATCGATAAGCCATCTTGTCTCAGACTCTCAAACCTCAAGCGACTCTCGTCTCTCATTCTCCTTGGGATAAAACTATCTTGGAATACACTAGAAAAATGCTCCCAAGTCACTGGAGGAGATCCAACTGGCAAAACCCCTGAATAAGTTTTCCACCATTCTCGCTTTGGTCCACGAAGAGTGTAGCATATCGAACCCCATGTGATTCAGCTAATTCAACCACCCATAGTAACTTTCGGCAGGTAGTTAGAAACTTATGAGCGTCCTAGCTCTTCTCACCCTGAAACTGAGGTGGGTCCATCTTTAGAAATCTCTCATACATACGCTGCTCATCCTTTGTCAGAACAACTATCGGTGCAACTTGTCCCCCAACTGCTGGTGCAACATCATTCTGAACCGCGAGATCTACTTGTAGTTACCCCACCAATCCTGAACAACTGGAGCTTAAATCTGTGCCCCCTCTCTAGTACGAGAGTCTTGTGGTGTGGAGATTGCACCACCACCCTGAGAAAAGCCCTCTAGAGTATTCAACACCCTCAATAGTGTATCCTGAAGCAAAGGTATGACTACAGGATCTGGAGGAACCTGGTCCTCTCTGACATCAATAAGAGGTTCTGGAGAGACCTCTCTAGCACGACCTATCTATGGTGCTGCTCAACGGCCACGACCTCTAGCTACCCTCGTACCACGAGTACGACCTTTAGCTCGAGCTGTACCCCTACACCTAGCTGGGGCCTCAACAACTTCCTTGAGAAGTGCCTCCTCTATACCACCAGTTTCATTAGTTCTAGTCCTCGTCATCTGTCAAAAGAGTTACAACAACTCAGTACTAATAAAGGTAACTACGCACGATGAGAAATAATGAACAAAAGAAAGATTTCTAGTAATCTTGATAGCCTCTCATAGATGAGTATAAACGTCTCAGTACTGATCCTTGAGACTCTACGTAGACTCGGCTTGTATACACGTGAGACCTATGAACCTGGGGCTCTTATATCATTTTGTCACGACCCAAAAATGGGGGTGATGGCACTAGTCTTATACCGCCAAGACAAGTCAGTCTAAAACCCAATATCTAACAAAGTGAGAAAGTAAATGACAATCCAACAATAATTTCTATTATAAAAACAAGTCATCTTAATTCAATCCCCAAAACCAGGTTATCACGTGCACAAGCCTCTAATGTAAATATTAGAATTGAAATAAAATAGAAGTCTAAAATGAAGTTGTCTTTCAAGTAAAAACAAATTCATAAACTGGAGTAGAAATGTTCGCTGAGATTACAAGAAGCTACCTAACAACCCTCCACAAGATGCCTAGGAAATGAAAAGAATGACAGGTATCACGAAGATCCGGGCTTGTGACCTACAAAATTGTAGAAGGCAAGGGGTGAAGTACCAAACCACGCGGTGTACCCAACAAGCAAATCTCTAACACAAGTTATGTGAACAAAATACGGTACTACTCCCTACACCTATGCTAAACCTCCCTCTACAGCCTAATAATGACAGTTTACCAAACACAAAACTTCAATAAAACCACACTCTATCAGTTTACACATTCTCAATACACTCAATATTCAATAGTCACAAGATTCTACTAAAACACTACAAGATCAGGCAAACAACGTGTTCAAGGTTCATTCAATACTAAAATGTGTAAATGCCATGAAGATTGCTATGTCAAATACAGTGGATGCATGTCTTTTCCTAACGTACAACACCCGTGTCCTCTTATTCCGGGACCCTTGGGGACTATCTGTCCATGCATCTGTCGAGGGCTCCGACACTCCCCGATAAAGCGTAATTGTCGTGGCACGTGATACGTCCCTGGAAATATAATATCCATCACGGTGTGCCATATGACCCTCAAAATGGTACATCCTCTTATCAACTAACTCTTATCACAACCATATTTCAAATGAAGTGTGAAACACATACTAAAAAAATTAGGAGATAGTCATTTTGATAACAAAGCACAATTTGCAACAAGGAATACAACACAAACAAATAAGCAAAAAGTCTCCAAATCATTCTCAACACCACACAAGGAAATACACGAATTTCATACGCCTAACAAGAGTTTAGAAATCCATTTGCCTCAAATCAACAAACAATCACTCCGAGACTTGAGTTTTCCCCTTTCGTTGAGCTTCCAAACCAATGCAATCTATTCAAGTATATAGTAAGAATTAGATTCTGACACTAACAACACTTATGTTACTATAGCTTAACTTATACGAAAAGCTTATCCAAATTTTAAATTAAGTTAACACATAATGCTCATATTTCAAATTTCACAAGTCTATGTTAAAGCATAATTCTCCAATAGCAATAAATTTTGATATTCATATACATATAATCTATTATTTGATAGTTTCTATCACTAAATCATAACTTAATAATAATGTGGAATATATAAATATACTATATATATATATATATATATATATATATATAATGTAATATATATATATGTATATCTATATATATATATATTATATAGAATATATATATTATATATAATCTATGGATATAGTAATTTCCATGGAAATTATGTCGGCAATGATTGGGGTTCATCACTGGTACAATGATTAGACAATAGAAATCAACTACATTCATACCACTCCAATAACGTATATCACTGCCAATTCCTTATTCCACACTCTTTTTCTTTTCCATTCAATTATAATATAATAACATATATTGATATAGCCATTAATGAGACATTTGCACAAAGCATTTAATCAGGCGTAGTTTTAAGTATCATTTCCTCCAATTATTCAAACTCTTCAACCTATTTCAGTAATATAATACCCCTAATCTAATTACCCTATCTCATTTATTAATTCCTTACTTTACAATTTGATAATAAAATGCTATTAGTTAAAAAGGGAAACCAGACGGTTACGAATCAGTATCCGCAACAATGACAATTTTCTTAACACACGCACCCTAACTAATAACCCATCCATCCAAATGTATAAATTAAGTATCCAATAAATTTAAATCTGTTTTTCTCTACAAAAAAATGAATTCAATACTAATGTAAACCTCCACCTTGTCCCCCCCCCCCTAAATCTTCCAACCAATATACTTCTTCCAATTCTATATATAACCAACAGTTAAACATTCTCGATATTTTATATAATGTAATTAATGCATGCCTACCAAGAATTGAAAATAGCCGATGGGTATGTGCAAATTTCTTTTTTTTTCCTCTTTGATATATGATGCACTAGGTTACGTTATTCCTCTCCCTTTTTCATTTATGTTTTCTGACTCTTTCATTTTATAACCAAAAAAAAAACTGTTTATTAAAACCTACAAAATCCACTAACTTATATTTAATACATCCATAATGGTATAAGGTCTTAATATATGATCACTTTAGCCAACTAATTATTTATTAAGTCATTTATCTCCAATGACCCAACAATTGAATAATTTATGTTAAATGATTGACCTTTCGGGTCATTAAAAATTTTTTACATATTAATCAAAAAAACTGGAAAAAAAACAGTTATCCTATTATACATATAACTATCTATTTTTTTAACATTTTAAATTGTTTTACATTTAAAAATACATAAATTAGAATTTAAAAGTTTATACTTAGATTTTACTTAATCCTGAATTTTTTTGTTTTTATTTAAAAAAATTAAATATTACAAATTATATATTTCGAAAAAAAAGAGACAAGAACAAATGTAACTATAGTTATTTATTTTGAAATAGTCAAGATAATTAATTAAGAATTTATATGAATTTTATAATAACATCATTGGTAGATATTTTTTATAAAATGATAATTCATTTAAATCAAGATTAAAAATATATATACGTTTATATTATATATAGTATATATATATATATATATCTATATATATATATCTCTATCATCTATACTCGCATAACACACATTACTATATATTCAAGAAGCAAACAACATTACTATTAAAACTTTAAAATTTAAAAATTTATTTCAATATTTACTACTTACTTTACGATTTAATTTTATTTCAATACAAATTTTGAAATATTAATTTTCAAGTTAAAATTTAATTCATTTAAATTTTTTATCGTTTGAAATTAAGATCATACTAAGCAGTCATCATTAAATATACTTTCAAATATTAAAAGTCAATTGATTATATTGGTGTAAAATATTAAATAATAAATTGTTCCTAGCTCGGACTCGATTCTCCTCATTCATGTCTTGTGTCCTTGAAGTTCGGACATGGCCCATCATCTGGTTTTACTTATTTTAGCTTCTTAGATACTCTTAATTTAGTAATTTGAGATTTGATTTTTCTTGTGAATGATGACTCCAATTTTGGGGAATAATAAGTATTAATTTTAGCAGTTTAGTTATTGGTATGATTAATGATTTTTATGTCTTCCGCTCTATATTCTGTTTATTATGGGTGAAATGGGTGTTGGGGTTAGATTGGTTGTTCGTCGCCCCCCTCCAACCACATAGTAGGATAAAGTTTTGGTGGTCCACTCGCGACGCGCGACTCGTTTTGGGTCCGTGACAAACTGGTATCCAAGCATTAGGTTCGTGTCTCATCACACAAGACCGTCTAGTAGAGTCTTGTGAGGATGGTAGGGGGACGCCTTTACTTTTTTCTTGAGAGGCTACAACACTTTAGAAAAACTCCATTCTTTCTTTCTTTTCGTGCTATTACTTGGGTCCAAGGTGGTATCTAAGGGATACACATTTATATCTGAAATCTTCACATCTATTGCGCAGATGGTAGAACTAGAGCACCCCCTCCCAACACCAACGAAGGCAATACAAGATCGTCGAGCCAGGCCACTGATGCTGTAGCTCGAAGAGTGTGCAGTGACAAGAAGTCTGGTAGAGGTTTGCGGGAGGACGTCCTCTAGAGGAAGAGGAACCAAACACTGGCCCATCTGTACTAAGGCGGTGACTCCTCCACCGACTGAGGAAGTAGTAAGAAGAGAGGGAGGAGGAAAGGGGAGAAATGCGCAAGTGCAATGAGGGGGGAATACCACCCCCCAACCTACCCCCGAGTGATTCATCAGTTCTTGCTTATCTTAGCGGGTTTAATCAGTCAGGGCCCAGACACCTCTAATGGGGGGTTTTCTGCACCAAGCACCTCATGTTCTAGGGGTACAACATGCGGCTGCTGGGCTCCCCGCAATGGATTTTGCCTACTCATTTTGGAATGAGTCACGTTTCCCTCCCTCCCCTCCTCGATTACTACAGGGCCTATAATGACAGTGATCAGGCAGAACTTTTAAGTAAGTTCTGAATTGAAACCCCTCCAGTCTTCAAGGGTGCTGCATCTGAGGATGCTACGATTTTCCCTGGTTGACTGTCACCCCGTTACTACATAAAATGGGCATAGTGGAACGATTGCGGCGTTTAGTTTTGTAACCTATCATTTCCAGGGGAATGCCAAAATGTGGTGGGCGGTCACATGTGGAGTGTCAACCCCCGCACAGGCACCACCTAGACTTGGTCGTCATTCTCTAGCTTATTTATGGAGAAGTAATATCCCCCGGACCTTGAGGGATAGGAGGAGAGATAGTTCTTGAGCCTCGGCAAGGTAGGATGTCGGTTACTCCGATGAGGCTAAGTTTCGTGCATTATCCAGGTATGCCACCCAGCTATGTTTCCGTCCACAAGAGGATTCACCGTTTTGTGAAGGGGTTGGAGTCAGATTTGCGAATTTCACAGCCTTACACGGTAGCGGCTGTACACAAACAAACAGCAAAATCCTTTCAGAAGTGGTAGACTTACGTGATAGAGTATGGAGGGAGTGAAGTCCAGATGACTTCAACCATGGCACTGACAATCAAAAAAGGTTTTCGTAATGGAGGTGAGTTTTTAATGGTTCTTACTCCATAGGTTAGGGTTCAGGAGGTTACCCAGTCCGACCAATTCATCCTCACTACGGCTTAGCTGGGGGTCCACTGCAGACCGGTCAACATTTCTCTGAGTTTTGGAGGTTACCCCAAACTTCGTCTTCTTGCCCCAAAGACCGATTTTCTTGAATCCAGAGAGTGTTTTGATGTGGGGAGACTTAACATTTAGGAGGAATTGTCCAAAACCGAGTTACAGACCCACAACTAATCAGAGGTAGATGTGGCTCATGAAAGGGGCCGTTCATTCTGGAGAACGTGTTGGGCTCGGGTAATGGTGGTCCACATAAAACGACCGTGTGTTGACGGAAAAACTAACTGGAGCCACACGGCACAAACTGGTAGGGGCAATGGGAAGACAGGTGATAGGGCCCATTGTTTATGCTTTCCTCCCTGGAGATCCTGAAAGCGGAGTCACAGATGCTGTTATCACAGGTATCTTTTTATTTGTGATTGCAAATGGCTTCTGTATTATTTATCTTGGATCCCATTTTCATATGTTATCTTCTCATTTGCTCTGTTCCTAATTTACATTGTGAATTGCTTGACATGCCTATTTTCGTGTTTCTACTCCGGTGGGTAAAGTCTGTAATAGTGAAAAAGGTGTAAGATCTGTCTTGTAACTTTGTGGGGAGCAATACTCTGTAGACTTGGTTATCTTAGAAATGGTTGATTTCGATGTATTCTGGTAGGACTTTGGCTTTCTCCAAATTTTGCAATCTTAGTTGTAATGCTTAAAACTGTAAGTTGGCAAGCCTGGACAGATCCGTTAGTGTGGGAGGGTGACTACACTTCCACTCCAGTTTGGTATTGATCTCCTTTCTTTCGTGCTAAGAGAAATGTTTAGTAAAGGGTTGTTTAGCTTTTTGGCCACCTAGGATTAGAGTACCCAAGTCCTTCAATTGAGTCATTTTCCGACTAGTCCATGAGTTTCTGATGTTGTTTTTCCTGCGACCTTCCTGGTATGCCCACCGGATTAGGGATATCGACTTTTGCAATTTATCTGGAGCCTGGTACTCTCGCCCCAGTTCCATAACCCCCCCCTTATAGAATGGCTCCCGCTGAGTTAAGAGAGTTAACAGGCCACTTCAAGAGTTATTAAAAGCAAAGGCTTCATTAGACCAAGTTAACTCTTGGGGTGCTCCCGATTTTGTTGGAAAAGAAGATGGAATTTTTCGATGTGCATTGACTACAGACAACTGAATAAGGTAACTGTTAAGACAAGGTACCCTCTTCTCGCTCGATGATTGTATTTGATCAGTTTACAAGTTGGCTTGTACTTTCCTCAAAATCGATTTCAGATCGTGTTATCATAATTGAAAATACGGGCCACGGATTATGCCAAGAAGCTTTTTCGGACTAGGTGTGGACATTATTAGTTCTTAGTAATGTCCTTTTGTTGGGCTTAGACGAATGCCCCTCTGCTGGTCATTAGTTTGATGAACAGATTTTTAAGCCCTATCTGGATCTCTTTGCATCGTATTCATTGACGATATACTGTAGACTCAAAGAAGCAAAAATAACATGAGGAACACTGTGAGATTGTATTGGAAATATTGAGGGAGACAAAGTTTTATGCCAAATTCTCCAAGGTAGTTTTTTCTGATCAGTGTCCTTCCTTGGGGCATGTGTTTCTAAGGTTGAGTGATGTGGACCTTCCTAGATTGAAGCAGTAAGTTTCGGAAAGACCTACTAATGTTACAAGAGTAAGGAGCTTTGTGGTTTAGCTAGCTACTACCCACTACCGCCGTTTGTTAAGGGATTTTTTTCCGTTGCTTCCATGAAAATTTGGACTAGCAGCGTGTTCCCTTGTAATGGTCGACTAGTGTGAAGAAAGCTTTCAGAAGCTTCAAAACCTTGTGGACTACTGCTTACTGCACCAATTTCTTTAACCTCTTACCCCTGCCAGTGGAAGGTAAGAATTTCATTGTTTAGTGTGATGCATCCTATTCTGGTTTTGGGTGGCGGCCTAATGCAAGAGAAAGAATGTAATTTGCTTATTCCTTAGAGGCAATTAAAGGTGCCTGAACGTAATTATCCGACCCACGATTTGGAGTTTGGCTGCGGTAGTGTTTTCATTAAAGCACTGGAAGACAATTTATCTATATGGGGTTAAAGTGAAGTCTGTACGGATCATCGTAGTTTACAGTATTCTTTTACTCAGAAAGATTTGATTTGAAGACAGAGGATGTGGATGGCACTACTGTGAAGGACTATATATCACTATCTTGTAGCATCCTGGAAGCTATGTTGTGGCAGATGCGTCAAGTCGAAAAACACGGAGCATGGGAAGTCTAGCTCACTTTCCAGGTTTCTAGACTCCATTGTCTTAGAGAGTCAGACTCTGGCTAATGACTTTATGAGGCTAGAGTAAATGAAGAAGGAGGATTTTGGCCCGTGTGGGGCAGATCTTCCTTTCTGACAAGATTTAGGAAAAGAGTTTACTGATGAGAAACTGATCGGGATTCGAGATAAGTATTGCGAGGAGAGGGCCTTAAAGAATCAAAAATCGACGGGAATGTGTTTTTTAGATTAAGGGAAGGGTATGTGTACCCCGTGTCTATATTTTATTTACACCATTCTTACAAAGGCCTAATTCCAAGGTATTCTATACATCCGCCGATGCAACCAAGATGTATCGCGGCTACCGTAAAGCACATTTTTTTGGTTAGTATAATAAGATGACGAGTTGTTTGATTTTGGTGGTTGGGGCTGGCAATGCGCCGAAGTTTGGTGTGTCGCAGGTAAAGTATGAACAGTAGAGGCCCTGGAGGGACAACTTCAAGGAATGCCCCATTTCTGAATGGAAGTGGGAGAGAATTGCAATGGACTTCGTGGTTGGTCTTCCAAGACAATGGTAAGTTATGACCTATTCTGGGTGATTGTTGATAGTTTAACTAGTATGTTCACTTTCATTTCTGGTTAGGTGCAACGTACACTGCAGAGAAGTTATCCAAACTCTAACACTCTCAGAAATTGTTTCCGATTGCATGGGGTTCCACGCTCCATCATATCAGATAGAGTTACGCAGTTTACTTCTATGTTTTGGAAAACATTGCATGCTGAAATTTGGGTACCTAGTGGTGATCTTAGTACTCTGCTTTTCACCCTCAGAACCGATGGTAAGTCCGAGCTAACTATTCAAGGTTTTGGGAGGATATTCTTCTTGCATGTGGTGATAGAGTTTTGGTGGTCATTGGAACTTCCTTACCCTTACGAGTTCGTCATCAACAATAGCTAATCACTCAAGTATTGATATGGCCCCATTTGAGGCAGCACTGTATGGGAGAAGATGTAGGTTCTCCCATTGGGTGTTTGATGCCTTTGGGTTAGGACCTTGGGGTACTGGACCTTCTGAGGGAATTCGTTAGAACAGTGAAGCATTAAGGAAAAGCTTCTAGAGCGCTCAAAGAGGCAGAAACAAAATATGGCAGATCGAAAGGTTCGAGACTTGGAGTTTATTGTGGGCGAGGCAAGTTTTGTGAAGGTTTCAATCACCCATGAAGGGGTGATGCGGTTTGGGGTAGCGAGTAGCTCAGTCCTGGAGTTATTATTGGTCCTTTGAAGTTTTGGAAGCGCGTGGGGGAGGTAGATTAATGAATTAGCTTTACCCCCAGGACTTTCCAAGAGTGCATCCGTATTTCATGTGTCTAGCTGAAAAGATATCATGGAATGGAACTACATGATTTCGTTGGAATTTCAGTTTCTTTCTGATGAGAATTTGGTCTTATGATGGGAGCCCTGTTGCTATGTTTAGATAGGGAAGTCCGCAAGTTGAGGTCAAGAGAGATTGCATCCATCAAGGTTCAATGGAAGAATCGGGCAGTTGAAGAGTCCACTTGAGAGAAGGAGGCTGATATGCAAGAAAGATACCCACACCTGTTTTCAGATCCAGGTACTCCTTTTCGCACTTGTTTTTCTTCTTGTGATCGTTCGGGGATGAACGATGGGTAAATTGGTATCTATTGTAACGACCCGTTTGGTCGTTTTGAGCAGTAGAGTTTATTCTGGTAATAACTGTCTGGTCAACGGATCCCACGACGGACCGTCATGGGCACGACGGACCATCGAGGGGGTCTCGTTCCAAAACACTTAGATTCTGGAAATTTGGGTACTGAGAACAACTCTCTCAACTTCGCGACAACATGGCATGACGGACCGTCATAGGCACGACGGACCGTCACAGAGTCTTAAATAAAATCAACTCTCTGAACTTTGTGACGGAAGAAGCAGGACGGACCGTCGCAGGTACGACGGGCCGTCACAGCTGCGTACCCCTGACTGGTCGAATTTTCTGTTAAAATGTTTTAAAGGGGCGTTTTTGGACTATTCCTACTTATAATTATAAAGTTAGTGTTTGAATGTTATAGTTCAATACTTGGGTTTAAGGAGATAACCTTGAATTAATTAGTGGGTTTACTTTTTGTCATCTTTTATCTTAATTATATGGTAATTAGGTAAAAGAAAAAGAGTTTGAAGAAGGAAAAGGAGGAAAGATCAGAAATAGAGGGATAAGATCGGAGAAGAGAGAAACTAAGAGGAAAGCAAAGGTTTGGGATAGCTTTGCTTAATCCCGATTCTTTTGGGAGGTAGGTTTGGTTTTATGCTATTTTCATAGTAAACTCTTAAATGGCGAATGATATGTGATAGGGTAGTATTGGTAAAGTTTCTATATGCTTAATTATGTGCTTGCATGATTTGTTTCATAATTGTGATAAATTAAGCATGATGAGGCGGTTGAATCTTAAACCTTAAAACCTCTTTGTTAATGATGAATGCCTTGGTATAAAGAAGGCTTGATGAACTCAAGGAATGAAGGTTAGGGGGATCGGGTGGTCACGAACCGCATACGTGTATTAATGGATCGGGTGTCACGAACCGACACGTAAGTGTTAGGGGTTCGGGTGTCACGAACCGACACGTAGTATTAATGGTCGGGTGTCACGAACCGACACTTATTATTAGGGGATCGAGTGTCCACTTCCGACACCATGATAGTAAAAAAGAATTAATTCGAATTTCTGTTACTGTACTCAATTTAATGAACCTGTTTCCCAATGAGTATGCTTGTGGGAGGGCTTGAGTCCCTCATTGATGTGGGCTTTGGGTTGTGCCAAGTCATGGTACTTGTTGTTGTGTACCTGTTCAGTGTTATGGTTGGTTTAGGTTTATGATTCGATATATATTGTTTTCATTTTGAGTTGGGCTGATGATACCTAGCTCAGTAACTTGTGCCTTAGTACTGACCCCTACTTGCAATTGTTTTCTTGTTACTTTCTGGAGTGCAACAAACTTGCCAACAACTTCGACTCGTCCAACTCTAGCCAGACTTCAATCTATCAATTTCAGGGAGCTTTGTTCCCTATCGTCGGACATTTGATTCTCTCCTCATTCATTTCTTGATGTCCCTTGAAAAGTTCGGACATGACCATCTGTTTTACTTAGTTTTAGGCTTCGTAGATACTCCTAGATTTAGTAATTTGAGGATAGATGGTTCTTGTGATGATTACTTCCAGATTTTGTGAATAATAAGTATTAAATTTTAGAATTTATTTTATTGGTTATATTAATGGATTTTTTTTAAAAGTCTTTCCGCATTATATTCCTGTTTATTATGGTTGAAATGTTGGTATGTTGTAGATTGGTTGGTGGTCCGCTCACATAGTAGGATAAGTGTGGGTGCCACTCGCGGCTCGTTTTGGGTCGTGACATTACTAATTTTAAACAAAAAAACATACTAGAGATTAACTTATATAACTTTATGTTTATTAAATAAAGATTGTTTCTTAGCTAATATTCATCTATTGTAATAACACCAACAAGGGTCACCAATAAATCTCTCATGTACTGAAGATTTAATCATGTCAGGGATAATAATACAAAATGGGCCTTCTGGCACAAATCGAGTCATTAAATGATGAAATATAACTTGCACATTTCCACCACCATGTGGATTATTGTGTGGGTAATAGAAGCGAGATAGGAGCATTGGATGGCTATACAATAACAAACTATTCATTTGATGAAAACTCCTAAAACATCCACAATCAGCAAAAATATATTTTTCTTTAGTTCCATTATCACCCTTCTTTGTAAATTTAAGTCATCCATCAATCGAATACTCACCAAAATCAGTAGCATGATTTTTTAGGCTTATCTCATTTATAATCATCATATAACCACTTGGATTTGAGCTTGAACTGTCCTTCATTGCTTATTTTTTTTTATGCTACAGACTTGATAATGAAAATTTTGTTTAGCTTTTTTATTTTGCGGTTAAACTCTCTTAATTAATGTGTGTAACAAACGTCATTTGCCTGTTTGACATAAATTTAATCATGATATTATCTAAATTGAAAGTGAACTTATTTTAGTAATTTTGGATATAATATCTATATGAAACATTTGAAAAGATATATACAGATAATAATTATTTAAGTAAGTTTATATATATATTTTTACTTTACTCTTAATTAGAAGTAGCACTTCTAAAGGACTAACGCAACATATACAAGTTGTACCAAAAGTACTACAAATTGTACATGATATTTAGTTTGTCATCTATTATGATCAATAATTTTACCAATAGCACTGTTTATTGTACTATAAACTTTGTCCAATCTGATTGGCTATTCAATATATTTTACTTTTGTATTAGTACTTGTACTATAGTTCTTTCTTATCAAATCATGTGTACTTTTAGGAAAGATTTTATGTTTTATTATTTGCCAACTACTGATTTCTTCAAAGTTTCTATAAAATTATATATTTTTTCTTTTTAATGGTTTTCAAATTCTGTCATCTGATAGTGAAGATTTTTCGGTCAAATTTTTATCCTATTGAAATTTTTTGTTTTGTGTAATCACGTTTTGTTTTTTTTGGATTGTTTTCTATTAAAATTTGAACATACATATACTAATTATTTTTTATATTCATTTGCAGTTTTATGGATGATTCTGAATCCAAGCTTAAAGATAATGACCTATTTAGGGCTTTTCTCCTCTTTTTCTTTTTCTAATGAAAAGCTAAGTTAATTCAATTTAAAAATTAATGCAACAAAGGTGTTTGATAGTATTCTTGAACCAACTAAAAGTTCTTTTATTTATTTTCCTCACAGATTTTCTACAAGGTACTCCTCTTCAATTTTGAAGATTCTTGGTTAATATAAACTTTTTTTTATTTTTTTGGTGAGTCTAAGCTGCTATACTGAACTATTACCGAATTATATTGTCTTCTATATTTTTTGATGAATTTATCTTTTTTTTTTACCATGCCCAAAGTAGGAGTGATCTTCAACTTTCAAGAAAGATTGAAGACTATATTATCGAAGGAGAAATTAATGAAATCATTAATTTCTGTGAACATATTTTTCAGTTCATGCATAATATTTGTAAATTCTTTCAAGTACATCTAATTTAAATGATGATAGTCCACCGATATGTTATTGCCTCCTTCCATTCAACAACATAGTAAATTCTACATTTATTATTAGACTGGAGAATAAAATTTAAATATTGCTTCTTTTGAATTATTATTTACTAGTTTTATTAATCAATTCACTTTTCTAAAGTAGAAGGGAGTCACAGAAGACTATAAACATGCTCGATATCTTGCTGGTAAGCATTAATCTGATTGAAAGTTTAAATTTGAACCTTAAAAAGCTCGGCAGTGATTATATTTTCCTTTTATCATTGCCTGTAGAGGGCAATATAAGTATGTTGTTCGAGTTTGAACTTCCAGGATACTCCTTTGTTGAATATCTATGCTCATTTTTTTAAAACTATTTTGTTTGGTTGATAATTTTTAGCAATTCCTCACTTATGCACTTGATGTTTACATGATTTCCGTAGTGCAAGGTATGTTTTAATCTATTGTTTCTAAAAAGTAGCCGACTCTTTGAATGACTATCCCATCATCCTTTTTTTTAGTTTGACTTACTCTTAGTTCTACATTTTCAGCAATGAAGTTATTTTAATATGACATTCCATCTTTTTAGTAAATAAGGAATAGAGGGAGAAGGGTAGAAAAGTCAAGAGAATTGGTCTTCCGAGTAAACAAGGGTTAGAGGGAGCAGGGGTAGAAAAAACAAGAGAAATGGTTGTGAAAAGGTTAGACTTAAACCATATGTTCCTCTTAAGAAAATGGTAATTCAATGTTTTATTTTTTTGCAAGATGTCTATGGTATTTCTAATCAGTTGAAATGCGTGAAATTAATTGTAAATTAAAGAGCATACGTTGAGAAAGAGAGAAGTACATGTTTTTAATGTTAACAAATATAGGGGTGTAAGAATGTCACGACCCAAAAATGGGCGTGATGGCACTCGTCTTATCCCACCAAGACAAGTTTAAAAGCCTAAAAACACTCAACCATTCAATAAAATGCGGAAAATAAAATAATAAGTACTTATAAAAAAAAACCGCCCAAAACCTGGTGTCACGGGTACAAAGCCTCTAAGAGTGTTACAATTGATTCAAAAGGAAAAACTCAATTCTCAATGAACTTGTTTTCAAATAGAACAAGATCATAATTAAGGAGAAAACTTTTTGTTGCTATGGAAACACTACCTGACAAATCTCCAAGAAACCTCAGACAAGGAGAAGGGAAATATCACAAAGTCCGCGCTAGTAACCTACAAAAAAATTTGTAGTAGCAAGGGTTTGAGTCCAACCCACAACGGTACTCACAAGTGAAATGTCTAGCACAAGCTAAGGGGATAAATACGGGTTCTCCTACACCCCCCACAAACCTCCGCAACTACAACGCATTAAATCAACCCAACCTAACAGCTCTACAGTTTACATAGCACGTAGCTCAACAACAACACTTAGACAAATTCCATACCCAACACAACACTTCAACAAATTGATATCCAACAAGATACTCCAACAAATTACATATCCTCAATACAAGCTCAATATTTTCATCCAATCACAAGTTCCCGCAGAAAGTCAATCAGAAGATCAGCAAACTAAGATATCAAGTCACTAATGAGAAGTATGGGCAAGGATGGAATGCAATTTCAAGTATAATGATGCATGTCTGACCTAGTGATACACACCGCCTGTCTCTCAGTCCAGGACCCATGGGGAACATATCTGGTCCAGGCATCTGTCGCGGCGGCAAGACCGATCCTCGATAATAGTAACCATCGCGGCTCGTCTATACGTCCCTCGAAATCTAGTATCCATCGCGGCGCGGATACGTCCCTGCGAAAATGTACATCCTCTTAGTACCCATTCTTTCTCAATGCACATACCACACTTTGGTGATTGTTAATGTGTTATGTTAATCCCCTTAGCTTTGTGTTTAGACGTTTTAACTTGCTGGGTACCGGTGTGGTTTGGTACTCCAACCCTTGCTACTACAAATTGTTTTTGTTGGTGGGGGGAAGGTTACTAGCCCGGACTTTGTGGATATTTCCCTTCTCCTTGTCGAGGTTTTCTGGATATTTGGCAGGTAGCTGTTTCCATCGCCAGTCAGACTTTCTTCTCCTTATTATGATCTTGGTTTTCTATTCTAGAAAAAAGTTCATTTGATACTTGATTTTTTTTCTTTTAAATCAATTGTAAACACTTTAGGTCTGTACACGTGACTACCAGGTTTTGGGGGTTTTATTAATTACTCCTAAACTTATTTTTTATTTCCCGCACTTTATGTGTAATGGTTGAGTTGTTAAGGCTAACTTTGTCTTGGATGACGGGGGATAAGACGAGTGTCATCACGCCCATTTTTGGGTCGTGCAAAGAATTTATTTTCTTAGTTTTGGACTCATGCTGCTCCTTATATCATATAATGCATGAACTTGCCATTGGAATCATTTGGTAACAAATGGGGGTAAAAATATTCTGGGGTAGTTGATGTCTCGTACCAACATGAAATGAGTTTAATCCTTACCTTATCTCTCGATTGATTTTTTCTTATCTTATACCCTAAAGGTAGTAAAGTTGATACTTTAAGATATTATTTTACACATATCATTTGAATATAACTTTGGTTTGATTGACATATAACACAAATTATATTATTGCCTTAGAGGTGGGATTTGTAAAAAGGCCCTCTCTTTTGTCAATTTCTCTTTGAGGTTTGTATCTTAGGCTACTAGATTACTCAAATTAGAATTTTATCAAATATGCATGTCGAGATGATTAATTTGAATGACCTTAAATATGGTCAAACAATTGTAAACTAAATAATGTACATGGATTATGAGAATATTGAAATTATGTTAATCACCAAGAGTGTGTTTTTTACGAAGAAAAGCATTTTCTTGAAAATATATTCCAAATTTCTCATGTTTTGTTGAGTACAATGTTTTGGAAAATGTTTTCCAAATAAACTCATTTTCCTCAAATTTAAGGAAAATGACTTCCCTTCAAAACTTAAGTTAGTTTAGTATAAATTTATATATGTAATGATCCGGAAGTTCATTTTTGGAAATTGAAATATTCAATTCAAACTAGAGTGAATTAAATTGATGGTTTAATAATTAAATTCCTAAACTTTAGTAATTCTTAGTGGGTTAAAAATGAGTTAAGTTTATTTGGTTTAATTTCTAAATAAACAACGAAAATAAAAAAGAGAAGAGAATGGTGTGTCTATTGATAAAAAAAGGGGAGAACTCACCAAAATCAAGTGAAAATCGGTAAGTAATCAAACATTTCCTTTTCACTGTTAAGCGTCGTTTTTGCGTTGGATTTTTTTTTTTATTTTTTTTAATATTATATATTAGATGTATTGTGTTGTGAATGGAAAAGAGACGAAATACTTGTCATAAATGGTAAAATGAAAATAAAACTAAAAAATGTTTTGTGGGCCTTATGAATTTTTTCTACGTGGGTTCCCTGGGAAATTTTTTACCAATTTTGAAAAATTCTTTTATAAAATATCAAAGTGGAATATTGTATACATGTGGATACAATTAGAAAATTTGGAGGGTATATTCAGGGATTCGTCTGAATGTAGGGTTTCGAAGTTTGAGTTTATCTGTGAACAATGGCAATTTGACTTAATTCTTCTATTAATACAATTAGATTAAGTTTTGGCATATTGGAAATAAGGTACTTAAATATTACAATCTAGCATATAATAATGAAATATCATAGGAATTATGATACTGGAAAAAATATGAGATTTAACCTTAACCTTGAATCTTGGAAAATATGATAGTTGAAATGTTAAGTGCCATCAAGAATTACAAACTTGATTATAAATCTGGTGTGAATTTTTAGGTCAAGGTTAAATACATAGAAGTGTGAGGGTTTTTATTTTTGGAACCTTATTGTGAATACATACTAGAATAGATTCCATTGGTTTGGAAGCTCAACAGAAAGGGAAGGCTCGAGTCCAAGAGTAATTATTCGATTGACTAAGGCAAGTGGATTTCTAAACTCTTGTTAAGCATATGAAATTCCTGTATTTCCGTATGTGATGTTGAGAATAATTTGGATACTTGTTTCTTATTTGTTGGTGTTGTATTCCTTTTTGCAAATTGTGCATTGTTATCAAAATTACTATCTCCTCATATTTTATTTTAGTATGTAATTTCACACTGCATTTGAAACATGGTTGTAATAAGAGTTATGTGATAAGACGATGTACCATTTTGAATGTCGTATCGCGCTTTGTGATGATATTATATTTCAAGAGACGTAACGCGCACTGCGATGGTTACTATTATCGAGAGTCGTGTCGTGCGCCATAATAGATGCATGGAAAGATAGGTCTCCATGGGTCCCAAACATAGAGATAACGGGTGTGTATCGTTAGAAAAGACACGCATCACTATACTTGAAATTGCATCTTATGGCATTACACATTTTTATTATTGATGAACATAAATACATGTTTTGCTGATCTTGTTAGTGTTTCTCTGTTGAAAATGTGACGGTTGTTTATTGAGTTGTTATTGAGAATATGAAACTAATAGAGTGTGGTTATTGAGTTGTGTGTTTGGTAAATTGTGAGTTGTCTGTAGTGTGGAAGTTCAGGTTGGGTGTAAGGAGTACCCGTATTTTGTTCCCTTAACTTGTGTTTAGAGGTTAGCTTGTTGGGTACCGCGTGGCTTGGTACTCACCCCTTTCTTATACAATTTTTTGTAGGTTACGAACCCAAATTTTCGTGATACCTTTTATTATCTTCGTTTCTGAGGCATCTTGTGGAGGATTGTGAGGTAGCTGCTTGTCATCTCAACAAATTTTCCTACTCCTGTTTATGAATTTTTTTTTACTTGAAAGACAACTTCATGTTAGACTCATATTTTTATTTCAATTCTACTATTTACATTAGAGGCTTGTGTACGTGACTACCAGGTCTTGGGAATTGAATGAAGTTTAATTTTTTCCGTATTAGTATTCGTTATCAGACTTTGGTTTTATTTATGCATTTTATCAAAATTATTTGGTTAGGCTTACTTCTCTTTGTTCGATAAGACGAGTGCCATCACGCCCATTTTTGGGTCGTGACAAAATGGTATCAGAGTCAGGTTCATAGGTCTCACGTGTATACAAGACGAGTCTACCTATAGTCTCAAGGATCGGTACAGAGAGGTATGTACTCATCTGTGAGAGGCTGTAAAGATTATTATGAAACTTCCTAATCGTGCGTAGTTACCTTTCTAATCGCGCATAGTTACCTTCTTTAGTACTATGTTTTTGTATACTCTTTTGATAGATGACGAGGACTAGAACTAATGTTACTTGTGCTAGGGGGCAGCACTTCCCAAGGCAGTTGTTGTGGCCCCAACTAGGGTTAAGGGTAGATCTCCATCTAGAGTTCTTACTCGTGGTACGACAGTAGCAATAAGTCATGTCCGTGGACTAGCAGCAGAAAGACGTCGTGCTAGAGAGGTCTCTCCAGAACCTCATATTGATGGTAGAGAGGACCAGGTTCTTCCAAAGCATGTAGTAACCCCTTTTCTTCAGGATACACTATTGAGGGTATTTAGTGTGCTAGTGGGCTTTTCTCAGGGTGGTAATGCGACCGCCACATCACATGACTCTCGTACTAGAGAGAGGGATCAAACATAAGAATAACATCAAGCTCCATTTATTCAGGATGCGGTGGGGCGACTACAAGTAGATCTCGTGGTTCAGAATGATGTTGCACTAGCAGTTGAGGATCAAGTTGCACCGGTGGTTGTTCTATCAGAGGATGAGCAGCGTAGGTATGAGAGATTTCTAAAGATGGACCCAGCTCAGTTTCAGGGTGGAAAGAGCGAAGACGCTCATAAGTCTCTAACTACCTGTCGAGAGTTACTAGAGGTGGTTGGATTAGCTTATTCACATGGGGTTCGATATTCTACACTCCAGCTTTGTAGACCAGCGAGAGACTGGTGGAGGACTTATTCGGGGTTTTGCCAGTTGGATCTCCTCTAGTGACTTGGGAGCTGTTTGCTAGTGCATTCCAATATCATTTTATCCCATAGAGCGTGAAAGATGAGTTTCGCTTGAGGTTTGAGAGTTTGAGACAGGGTGTTTTATCGGTTACAGAGTATAAGGTGCGTTTTTGCCAGTTGTCTAGGCATGAGTTGGCCATTATTCCAAATGAGAAAGAGAGGATCCGCAGATTTGTGATCAGGTCAACTATTTTTCGGACATCTAGGGAGGGGCTTCTTTCCAGTCCATTGTTAGTGCCGCCAAAGATGGGGAATTCATGGAGAGAGAGGAGTATAGGGACACTAAAAGGGCCATTATATCAAGTCAGTTTCATGGTGCCTCATTTAGAGGTAGGGGATCATAGAGAGTGAGTGGTTCTTTTCAGCAGCGGGGACCTATTAATGCATCAATGACGACATTTGAGGGTGGACAGACATCTAGGGGTTCTTAAAGCCCGGGTTAGGGATCGTACGGTTCACAGCAGCGACCTACATGGCGAGGCAATTATAGTGGGATTTCAGGATCCACACAGCACTTCCCAGGTAAGAGATTTTATTTTATTTGTGGAGATCCCAATCATCTAATGTGGTAGTGTACTTATCAAAGAGGTCGTGGTGGGCCTCAACCTAATTCTTCATTCCAAACTTGACCACCAGCACCACATGGTAAAGGTCGTGGCAGAGTTCAGTTAGGTAGAGGTGATTGAGTTTCTAATAGTGGTGTTGCAGCTCAGCAGAGTGGGGGTAGAGGTACCACCCAGGATGGAGGTGGACGAAAAGGCCACTGCTATGCTTTCCCCGGGAGACTCGAGGCGGAGACCTCTGATGCTGTTATTACAGGAATCATCCCAGTATGCCATCGACCTGCGTCTGTGTTGTTTGATCCAGGTTCTACATTCTCCTATGTGTCTACGTATTTTGCTGCTAAATTTGATATGATATGTGATAGCATGACTGTACCTATACATATTTCTACACCCATGGGTAAGCCCTTAGTGGTGGATCGAGTTTATCGATCCTGTCTTGTTTCATTGGCTGGGTATGGCACTTGGGTAGACTTAATCATTCAGGGGATGGTAGACTGATGTTATCTTGGGTATGGATTGTCGTTCTTTTATCATACAGTCCTTGATTATAATGCTAAGACTGCGACTTTAGCAATGCCTGGTGTTCCGAGGGTTGAGTGAAAGAGTGTTAGTGGTTCTTATCCTAGAAAGGTTATCTATTTTATTCCATGCTCAGAGATTGGTGGAAAGGGGGTGTTTTTCTTAATAAGAGATTATTCAGGATACTAGTTTTGAACCACCTCCCATGGACTCTGTTCCCGTGGTTCAGGAGTTTCTCGATGAATTTCCTTCTTATCTTCCAAGTGTTCCTATTGATAGGGATATCGATTTTTCTATTGATTTGGAGCTGAGCACTAAGCCTATTTCTATACCTTCATATCGTATGGTCCCAACAGAGTTGAAATAACTTAACGATTAGTTGCAGGATTTATTGATTAAGGGTTTTATTCATATTAGTGAATCACCTTGGGGTGCCCCTGTATTGTTTGTGAACAAAAAGGATGGGACTATGTGAAAGTGTATTGATTACAGAAAGTTGAAGAAGGTAACAATGAAGAATAAATATCGTCTTCCGCGTATTGATAACTTATTTGATCAGTTACAGGGAGCATCATTGTTCCTTAAGATTTATTTGAGTTCTGGGTATCATCAGTTGAAGATTAGGGCATCAAATATCCGTAAGACAACTTTTCGGACTCGGTATGAGCATTATGAGTTCTTAGTATGTTCCTCCTCCGGATAACTATGCCCCTTTGGCCCTATCACATTCATGGATTTGATGAATGGGGTGTTTTCGTCGACATACCTTGATTCTTTTTGTGATTTATTCTCTATGACATCTTGGTTGTACTCGATAGATTTTGTAGTACCAGTCTGACCCCACTGAGTGGTTTTACTTTGAAGTTGAGAAGAGAGAAGTTGTATGCCACCTTTTTTTCAAAGTGTGATTTTCTGCTTACTTCTGTGTCCATTCCTTATGACCAAAAACGTGTTGTGCCAATGACGGGTATATAGTAGATCCGCCAAAATTGAGGCATTAGAGGCTGGGACGCTGCCTACTTCACCTACTGAGATGCGGATTATAATGGGAGGGGCAGGCTATTAATCAATGATTTGTGTCAGAGTTTCTCTAACTATTCAACTCCATTAAACTTGATTGACATGACGTGCATTTCTGTTGGTGTTGATGAGTTTGAGCAGAGCTTTTCAAAAAATCCAAGACTTTTGTTGACCTTAAGCTCCTGTGTGACTCTACCTTAGGAGGGTCTAGACTTTACAGTGTATTGCGATGCGTCAAGAGTTTTGATTGGTGTAGTCTTTTGATGCAGAATGGGAAAGTGATTGCTTATGATTCTAGGCAATTGAAGTCCCATGAGAAGAACTACCGTACTCATGATATGGAGTTGGCGGGTGTGGTATTTGTGCTTATGTTATGGCGTCATTATTTGTATGGAGTGCATTGTGAGATCTTCATTGATCATCGGAGTCTCTAGTATATCTTTAGTAAGAGAGATTTGAACTTAAGGCAGTGGAGATTGCTTGAGTTGCTGACGGACTATGATGTGACCATTCTGTATCATCTGTGGAAGGCCAATGTTGTGGACGATGCTTTGAGTAGGAAGACTCATAGCATGGGGAGTCTTGCATCTCTTAGTATTGAGGAGATACCATTGAATTGGGATGCTCAGATGTTAGCCAGTAGTCTTGTCTGATTGTATATTTCAGAGGAGAGTGATGGGATAATTGCTTTTATTGAGGCTCGGTCGTATTTAGTCAAGAAGATTTGTTGGCAGCCAGTTTAAATGATGAAAGTTATGTCTCATGACGAGACAATGGATTGAGAGGAAGAAACTAAGAGGGGGGCCTTGATCCCTTGACTCATCTGATGGTATCCTTGATGATAGCTGTCGCGATACCGAGGCTGCTAGCGGGAGGTGAAGTGTTGTGTGACAGTCGAGAAGCACAAGAGGTAACGAAGCGTGATGAAGGGGGAGGGTGGTGCCTCGAGCAAAACTTCCATTAAGCATTTTATATTTGGATTACTTTGGCGGAGCCCCTATTGTTCCTGGATATTCCATCCATCCGTGAGCGGCAAAGATGTATCCTGATCTGAGTCAAGCATTTTGGTGTGTGGGATGAAGACCGTTATTAGCCGACTCTGTTCAAGGTGTTTGACTTTCCAGCAGTCCAAGTGTGTGAGCACTACTGCCTGGTGGTGTATCCCCCCTGAGATTCTTATTCCTACAATGGCATTTGGGAGCGATTCTATGGATTTTATTTTGGGGGGGGGTTTGCCTACCATAGTGGGTGGTTATGACTCTATTTTGGTTGTTGTTGATAGGCTGACCAACTCTGCCCACTTCATTCCGGTTCGGGTGAAGTATAAGGTAGAGAAGTTTGCCGAGCTATATATCAGTCAGAATGTGCGACTACATAGAATTCCTATTTCTATCATATCAGATCGAGGTTCAATGTTTACTTCTCACTTCTGGAAGGCATTACAACATGGTCTGACTACTCAGATACATATGAGTACAACCTTTCAACCTCAGACCGATGGTCATACTAAGCGACGATTCAGGTGTTGGAAGATATTCTCCGAGCCTGTCTGATCGATTTCGGAGATAGATGGATTCGACATTTACCCTTAGCACAGTTTGCCTATAATAAAAGTTATCACTCTAGTAACCAGATGGCCCCATTTAAGGCGTTGTATGGAAGACGGTGTAGGTATCTGATTGTTTGGTGGCTTGGTGGATTCGAGACACAGAAATGGGGACGGGCGATCTGCCTGTGCTTCTTCTTTCGCGACAACTGTTACAAACTTTCTTAGAGAATCTATGGACCATGGTCCTATGATTCAAGTGTAGATTATTGACAAACTCAGACTCGACAAAAGAGTCATCAACCGGCGAGTTTATAGCCTTAGTGGGTTTATGGAGGGAGACCATGTTTTCTTCGAGTATCACCCCTCTGAAGGGTGTGATGATGGTTTGAAAGAAGAGCAAGCTTAGCCCTAGATTCATTGGACCTTTTGAGATTTTGGCGCCTAGTGGGAGAGGTGGCCTATAAGTTGGCTTGCCACCGTATTTGTCAGCAGTTCATCTTGTTTTCCCCCATGTCTCTATGCTTTGAAGTATAATTCCGGATGATCTCATGTGGCTTTTCTCTTGAATCCTGTGGAGTTGGGTCCAGACTAACATTTGATGAGGGAGCCTATAGCTATTTTGATAGGAATTTCAAAAGCTTAGGAACCGAAGTAGGTTTGCCTTCCGTGACGGTGCAATAGAAGTACCCTATCTGGGAAGGCAACTTGGGAGACTGAGTTATGACATGCGTTCCTGTCCACACCTCCTTTTTCAACGCGGCGCGGCGTAAGGTTTTTTCCAATTTAGTGACATTATTAATTAATTAGGAATTATTTTAAGTATTTCAAGTCGCCACTTGGAATTGAGCTTACGGTGTTCCAAGTCCACCTTTTATTTAATCCCTGACAAAAGGAAATGAACTCTTTGTTTTAGGTTCTGCAAACCAGTCTCGGGTCAGAAATTCTATGCCAGCGGGGAGTTTAGGCACCTCGAGTCCCCTTTGGTCTAGCACAGTCACTTTATAGACTTCTATGACTTAACTAATTTTTAATAATTATGTTATTAAGAACAAACTGTATTTACTCTACCCTCGTTCTTTAATTTATTTAAAATATATTAAAACTACCTTTTTTTGTTAATCTAACGCCCTTTAATTAAAAAAATATATATATATATCCACATCTAAATTAAATCAAGAAAGCAGAATAAAATAAGATATTCTTTATTATTATTAGTTCTTTTTTTTAATTATTTATTCTTGTTTATTTTATATTCTATTTTTTACAATTTTTTTTTCTACTTTCTCATCTTTTTCTATTATTATACTTATTGTTATTATTATTTTTTTTATACTTTCATCAAGGTTCATTTTGTTTTTTTTTTGTTGTTTTGTTCACCTTATTTTTTTTTTTTTGTTTGACAAAGAAAATTTTAAAAAAATAAAAAAAAATCTTTCCTTCTTTCAATTGTTTTTTTTTTTTTATATTTTTTTATACTTCTGTTTCATGACCAAGGTCGTTCTTTTTCTCCTTCTTTTCTTCCTACGATATGTTCCTATCTGCCTCTTCTCTATCTCGCCGTGAAGTGCTTCTATTTCATTGCATCTGCCTCCATTCTCTCTTCTCTTAGGTAAAGACTTTCGTCGTCTATGCTTTTCTCCTAATCGTTCCTTCTCGTCGGTTTGTCCTGCTCACTTTCTCTTCCTCTATTCCTTTTTTCACTATTAATTTAAAATTTTCTTTCTCTATTTTCTATTAACTAAATTATTAAAATCTAATTTTATCTAAATCTACCCTAATTTCCTTTCTAAATCTAATTCTTTCCTAATTCTAAAAAACTTCTTTTTCTAAAATAATTTCTATTAGTTTAATTTTTTTTGTTTTTCTCTTTTCCCCCTCTTTTTAGTATATTCTTTTTCAACTGTTTATTTTTTTTTTTAACTTTTCCCCGTTTTCTTTTTTATTTTATACATTATTATTTTTTTTCTTTTCTTTTTCCATTTTTATTTCGATTTTTTTTACGTCAGCGGGACATTAAACAAAAATTCTACTAACTAAAAATTAATATTTAAATATAGCTACCCATTTTTATCATTATAAACTCCATTCAAAAATTACATTACTTGGACATAATTTTTACTAAATATAAAATAACACTATGGGTTTTATTTAAAAATAGAATCAATTCATAGTTTGTTTATAATAAATTTTTCACTAAATATAACTATTCAGTGTACGACCTGTTGTCCCCGTTTTTGAGCAGCAGATTTTATTTCTGAAAATTGGCTGAGTCGACAGACCCCAGCACGGACCGTCTGGCACAACGGACCGTCGAGGGGGTCCCGTTCCAAAACACTTAGAATTTTGAAAATTTTGGTACTAAAATCGACTCCTCTGAACGTCCAAGACGAAATGGCATGATGGACCGTCACAGGGCGTGAAACGGACCGTCACACAGACTCTTTTGGTGTAAATTTGGTCTCTGAACCTTGCGCGACCTGCCGGACGGACCGTCTGTAGGCACGACGGGCCCTCACAGGTTGTCTTAATCTCCAATCTGGTCGGATTTCTGTTTAAATTATTTAAGGGGCGTTTTTGGACGATTTCCTTTCCTTCTTTAATTATAAAGGGGTGGTTAAATGTTAATCAGTCTATTACTTGGGGGTTAAAAGAGGTAACCTAAGTTAATTAAGAAGGTTATTATTGCCCTCTTTGCATACTTAATTTATTGATTTTTAGGGTAAAGAAAGAGAGTTTGAATAAGAAAAATACAGAAAGACCAAGAGATACATAAAAAGAAGAGAGAAACTACCGAAGAGACAACAAGAATTTATTAATTTTTTTTGCTTGATCACGAATCTTCGGTGGAGGTAGGTTTTAGGTTTTTAATGGCTACTCGTAGTAAACTCTAATAGGCGAATGATATGTGTTTGGTATATTATAAAGTCTCCTATATGGCTTAATTGTGTGGCATGCATGATGTATTGTTTTATATATATGATTGTTGCATGAAACAAGCATGATGAAGCTATTGAATCCCAAATCTTGATAAAAACCTAAACCTCTTGTTAAATATGATGCCTTGATATAAAGAAAGGCTTGAATGAACAAAGTAATTAGATGATATGCCCCTTGGATACAAGAAGCTTGATGACTTACTCTAGAATGAGATTAGTGGGGCGGTGTGTCACGAACCCGACACTAGAATTAAGTGGGAACGGGTGTTTCACGAACCGCCACGTAGATTTAGGGGGATCGGTGTCACGAACCGATACGTAGATTTAGGGATCGGGTGTCACGAACCGACACTAGATTTAGGGGCGGAGTGTCACGTTCCGACACATAGTATTAGGGGATCGTAGGGTCATGTCCCGATCACAAGAGGAATAAGACTAACGAGGATTCTGAGGTCACGTACCAGACACAAGAGAAGTATGATAATGACTCTTGAAAGATGCTAATATACAGAATCTAAAAAAACATGTTCCCTAAATAATATGGTGTGGAGGCTTGAGTCTCATAGAATGATCGGTGATATTATAAATGATGTTGATACTTGTTGCTATCACCTATTAAGAAATAATAGTTGATTTTAGATGTTTATCTGAATATATTTGGGTTCTTATTTTTTGAGTTGGCCGATGAATACCTATCAGTACTTTTGGGTTGTACGGAACCTCCTACTTTTATGTTTTTCTGTCTTCTTGTTTTATTTGTGTATGCAGCAAACGTGCCGTCAGTTCTTCAACTCAACCCCATTCTAGCCAGTCTTTCGTCACAACACGGATTGTTGTCACAGGGTGAGCTAATGCTTCTATCTTGGAACTGTATCTCCTCCGCATGTCTTGATGCTTGAAAGTCCGGCATGGACTAGCTTTTGTTTATTTTAAGCTTTTTAGACTACTCATAGTTTTAGTTATTGAATCATAGATGTTCTTATGGTGATGACTTCTAGATTTTGGGGATAATAATGATGTTGAATTTTATAATTATTAAATTGGTTTTTATAAATTGTTTTAAAGTCTTCCGTAATTACTTTCCTGTTGAATTACTTTCTTTTTTGATATTACATTGGTTTTGGTTCGCGCACATAGAAGAGAATAGTTGTGGGTGCCTCATTCGCGATCCGATTTTGGGTCATGACAAACTTGGTATCAGAGTCATAGGTTCTTTGTCCTCATCACACAAGAACAGGTCTATTAGAGGGTCCTTAAAGAACGTTAGAGGGAACGCCTTTACTTTGTTTAGAGGCTTTAATAAGACTTTAGGAAACTCCATTCTTTCTTTCTTCCTTTTGTGGCTATTACTTGGATCCATTGGTTCTATGTTTATACAAATTGGTATCTGACCATCTTCACTCTATTTTCGCAGATGGTTAGAACTAAGCAACGACTACGCCAACATCAACACGGGCAACGTGGCTTGATAATCTACAAGATGCCGTCTGAGCCAGCCACTGGGGCTGTAGCTCACAGAGAAAGTAGCGACAAGAGGCCCGTGGAAGAGGCCCGTGGGAGGACGTCCTCTAGAGAAAGAGGACGAGAACCTAGCCCAGCTGGTGCTAGGGCGGTTACTCCTCCACCGAATCTGAGGAAGTTGTAAGAGAAGGGGGGAAGGGGAGAACGAACAAGTGCAATGAGGAATTTTTTTGCCACCACCAACCTACCCCAACATGAATCAATCTGTTCTTGCTTATTCCTTAGCGGGCTTGATCTGAATCAAGGTCAAACACCTCCAGTTGTTTTTTTCCGCACCAGCACCTTCAGGTTCCGAGGTAACAAACATCGGCTACTATGGCTCCCCGCATGATGCCTCATTGGAATAGGCACGTTTCCTCGACTGACCACCGGGCCTATAATGACAAATGTCAACCGAACTTTTCATAAGTTCTTGTAAGTTTAAACCTCCAGTCTTTCAAGAGTGTCAACAATCTGAGGATGCTTACGTTTTTCTGGTTGACTGTCATGAGCTACTACACAAGATGGGTAGAGTAGAAACGGTTTTATTGGTGTTGAGATTCGTGAGTTACCAGTTTCAAGGGATGCGCCAAATGTTGTTGGGCGGTCCCACCAGTTTGTTGTCAACCAACAGATGAGGCACCTACCTATGACTTGGGCCTCATTCTCTAGCTTGTTTATGGAGAGTTAGTCCCCGGACTTTGAGGGATGGAAAAGGTATTAGTTCCTTAAGCCTAGACATCAAGGTAGGCATGTACTCCGGTCAATGCATATGAGGCTAAGTTTCGTGCACTCTCCAGATCTGCCACCCAACTTTGTTTCAGTCCCAAGGACAGCGGAGTCGCCGTTTTGTGAAGGGGTTTGAGATCAGCGTTTGCGAATTTCAACTTTACAGTAGCGGCCAAAGCCCAAATCTTTTCACAGAAAGTCGTAAGACCGTTCCGTAGTAAGTAGGTGGAAGGATTGAAGACAGAATGAATTCACCCAGGCATCAACCATCAAAGGAGGTTTCGACAGGAGGTGAGGTTTATCCGCGGGATGTTTCTTACTCTAGAGGACAGGGTTCCGATGTTACTCAGTTTCACCCATTCAGTCTTCACTACAAGACTGTAGTTGGGGGTCCACCTCATACCGTCACACATTCTCTGAGAAACCTATGGCTTTTGAGCTGTTGACGTCTAGAGAGTGTTTCGGATGTGGGGAGCCTGGACCTATTCAAGGCGGGATAATTGTCCCAAACAGAGTCATAGACCCCAATAGCTATAGGTTAAGGTGGTCAATAGGTAGCGGCCGTTCTTCTGGAGGAACGTGGGTGGTTCGAGGTAATGGTGGTGGTCACCAACACGGCCGGGGTGATGGGAAAACTGGAGCCATACACGCACACACCATGGTAAGGGGCACGGACAAAGAAACGAAAGGGCCCATTGTTATGCTTTCCCTGGGATATCGGGAGGCGGAGAACATCGTGGTGCGGTCATCACAGGTAATCTTGCTAATCTTCTGGTTTGTGATTGCATGGCTTCCGTATTGTTTGATCCTGCATCCACATTGTGGGCTATGTATCTTCCTATTTTGCTAATAGTCTAAAGTTTACATTGTGAGTTACTTGAATATGCCTATTCGTGTTTCTACTTCCGGTGGGTAGTCTGTGGTAGTTCAAAAGGTAATATAGGTCTTGTTTGGTGCCCTTTTTGTGGGGAGCACACTTATGTAGATTTGGTTATCTTATAAATTGGTTGCTTTTGGATGTAATTCTGGGTCTGACTTGGCTTTCTCCCGCCATTTGCGATCTTGTGATGTAATCTAAAAAGGTGCTTTAGCCAACCTGGGACAGATCCGTTAGTGTTGGAGGTGACTAACACTTCCCATCCGGTGATATCATCTCCTTTTCTTCGTGCTAATAAAAGTTTAGTAAAGGGTGTTTAGCTTTTTTGGCAATCTCAAGGATACACTACCCAAGACCTTCGCTTTGGAGTCAGTGCGGTTGTCCGTGAGTTCTTGATGTGTTTTTCCTCCCCTCAGATCCTTCCGGGTATGCCCCCAGATCAGGGATATGGACATCTGATTTAATCTGACCGGGTACTCTCATGCCGCCATTTCTATATTCTATAACCCCCTTATAGAATGGGCTCCCAATGATTAAGAGAAGTTAAAGCCCCACTTCATGAGTTTGTTTGAGCACAGGCTTCATTAGACCAGTGCCTCTCCTTGGTGCTCCCGGTTTTGGTGTATTTGTGAAGAAGAAGGATGGGAGTTTTCCCCGGATGTGCAAATAGACTACCGGCAGTTGAACAAGGTGACACATAAAGAACAAGTATCCTCTTCCTCGCATTGATGACTTTTTAAATCGTTCACAATTTGATTGGTGTTCTTCTTCTAAGATTGACTTGAATATCCGGTATATATCAATTGAAAAACGGGCAACGGATGTGCCAAGACTGCTTTTAGAACCAGGTAAATGGCATTTACGAATTTTGGTAGTGATGTCTTTGTGTGTCTTACAATGCCCCCTGCTGCGTTTCATGAGTTTGATGACCGGGATTTTTAGTGCATATTGGGATCTCTTTGTGATCGTATTTATTGATGATAATACTGATATAACTCTAAAAGTTAAAGGAGGAACATGAGTGACATTTGATAATGTATTGGAAATGTTGAGGGAGAAAAAGCTTTATGCCAATCTTCTCTAAGTGTGAGTTTTGGCTAGATGCCATCGGCTTCGTCGCTACGACAGGGTGGCGGTGCAGCGCGTGCTTCTTGTCTTCGCAGACTGGAGACGTGGAACGAGGAGGCTTCGTCAGTAAGCTGCCGACGGGGTCATGGGGAGATTAGCGGTTCGCTCACTCGTACCAAGTAGTCCTTCTTATATCCTCTGGGGAGGTCTATTGACTCTGTTCTCTGCGCTATCCAGATCTCTCTCTCGGAGGGCTCAGTGATACTTAGGTTGGGAGATATATTGATCGTAAAGGGACGGGAGGGGTGACCATGCTGGGTCACTGCGATGGGGGGGGGAGAGTGGGGACAAAGGTGGGCTTGACCTCCAGGGGTGCTTGAGTAGGCGGTTGCGATCTCGCATTCATCCGACGCCGGAGAACTCCTTCTATCTCAGACAATGTAATGGTAAGCCTCTGGCCTACAGTAATAGAGAAACATGAAAGTGACTCACAAGAAGACATCGGTAGGAGAGAAACAATCATACAAGCCGCTCATGAATTGTAAATCCCATTACTACCGGGAAACCAGTCCAGATTTGTCAAGGTTCCTTCTATGTCTTCCCAACACACACGAACTTTGTGGCTTGACGAGCAAAATGTTCCGGCGTCATATTTTATGACACAAAATGAAGGCGGAGGGAAAGCTTGCCAAAAAAAAACACACACAGATCTCACACTGTGTGGTGACATACTGCACCGGATTCTTCACCTTGCCCCAGTAGAAGTTAAAATTGGCAGGGGTGACTTTGTGGACACAGAATCATAGACCAAAAAAAGTATGGTGCAGTGATGGGGCAGGAAGAATGTGGATTGCTTTGCGGCAAGACAATGAAGGGGCATGAACGGGACTACCCAACTCATATTTGGGGAATTGGCCGTCGTAGTGTCTGGCAAGGTAAAGCAAGGGAGACAACATATGTTAAAAAAAAAAGGGGTGAAGGGTGATGTGATAGTCACACAGTACTGGCAACGGAGATCATCAGTGGTCCTCCTATGGAAACCGTAGCTTAAATAGGGAGGAGGAACAGCCAGGTGAAGAGGGCGAGTGGGAGGAGTGGTCCAGACTCAAGGTATTAGCGGAATTGAGCAGAGGAAAAAGGAGAAGGAGAGGAAGAGGGAAAGAAGGAGTAAGAGGAGAGTGACGTACGACACATACAGAGTGAAAACATGGACAGACAGTGTAGAGAGAGCTCAAGGCAAAGGAGCGCCTTCGGCATCACTATGTCGTGTGGTGAGTGGCGGAGTCCGCGGTCGGTGTACACATCTATCGATCACCAGCGCCACGTCTTCACTGAAGCGTTCCTGGTCCGCTTTGAGTCAGGTCGTTGATGCATGGAGTCAGGGAGCCGGTGCCCTTGCTTCTCATAGAAGGTGTTAGAAAGGCGGGAAGCATGTCGGCGGGTTTGAAAGTGTGACGCTGACCACTGTCGATCCCGGCGGCGCTCTCTAGGAATCTCGGTCGCAATGTGGCCCACATCTTTCATGCTCCCGGGCAGTGTGTGGCGTTTCACCTGTCGACGCGGCGAGGGGCAGAGACTAGCGACAAGGCGAAGAAGAGAGCAATAGGGAGAATGCTAGACGGGTATCCTGACTAGGCCGCGGACCTCTAGCCGGTCGAGAGAAGGATCGAGAGACGCTCAACTAGGCAAAGAAACTAGTGGCTAGGAGGGTTCAGACTCTGGCTAATGACTTTTAGAGGTTAGAAATAATCATTAGAAGGGCAATTTTACTCGTGTGAGGCAAGATCTTCCTTCCCGTCCTTGACAAATAAGGGAAAAACATTTAATGAATGAAAATTTGATCCGGGATCCGAGATAAAGTGTTGCACGGAGCATGGCTAACGAAGCGACAATCGATGGGAAGTGGTGTTTTGAGGATTAAGGGAAGGGTATGTGTACCCGCGTCGACGATTTTGAAATCATCACTAATTCCCTGACATAGGCTCATAGTTCAAGATTTCGACTACTCCTGGTGCAACCCAAGATGTACCGTGATCCCTAATCGTCCTAGTTCCTTTGGGGAAGGTAACTCTGGGTACTTCCTGGGTGGGGGAATGAGAGCGGTCGTTGATATGTTGTTGTACTGTTATTGCCAAATGTCCAAACTGTCAACAGGAAAAGTCTCACTATGTATTGACACCACAGCCCGGAGGAACACTTCATAGAATGCCCATTCCCGGAATGGAAATGGAGCGAATCGCAATGGACTTCCGTGGTTAGGTCTTCCAGAAATGGGTAAGTACGACTCTATTTTTGGGTGATTGTTGATAGGGTTAACTAAGTCTGCTCATTTTTATTTCCGGTTAAGTAGGTGACTTACAATGCCGAAGTTACGCCAAGTCTTATCTCAGAAAAATCGTTCGTTGCATGGGGTTCCACTATCCATCAATGATCAGATAGAGGGACGCATTTACTCTTATGTTTTGGAAAACCCTTACATGCGGAATTGGGTACTAGGTTGGACCTTAGTAACCCCGGCGTTCCATCCTAAAGAACAGCTGTCTGGTCATCTCTGGGTAGCGTACGGGCTCCTACGAAAGGTTCCGAGCTTGGTTTGACGGAAATTCTCGTTGCGACTGCTTGTGATAGAAGTTTGGGTGGCGCATCTTGGTGGGTATATGTCTTCTTCACCCTTAGCGGACTTTTTGTCATACAATCATAGCTATCCAGTACTCCAGCATTGATATGGCTTCCATTTCAGATCAGCATATGTATGGTGGAGATGTAGCTCTCCCATCCATTTGTTTGGGGTTTGGTTTTTGAAGCATTCGAGGTTTAGACCTTTGTTGGTTGCCGCTAACTGAGTATCTTGTTGGGGGATTCGATAGAGAAAAGTGAAATCTATTCAAGATAACGCTTTCATCGCGGTCTCGGTTGGGGAGCGGCGTTCAAACGTAGGCAAAAAGAATATACAGATCGAAAAGGATTTAGTAGACTATTTTTAGAGTGCATTGGAGGTGGTGAACAAGTCTTTAGAATGTTGAAAGTTTCGCCAAATGAAATCGGGGTATCGCGGTTTGGTAAAAAGAGGCACTTCTAAGCCCAAGTACATTGGTCCCTATTTGGAAGGTACTTAAGCGAGATAGTGGTAGTTGGCTTATTAGTTAGCCTTGCCTCCCAGGGCCTGTCCGGTACTTACATCCTGTATTCCCATGTTACTGATGTGAAAAGATAACCACTAGGATGGAAAACTTACAGATTATTCGTTGGGATTTCAGTTCTTCTTGATGAGACTTTCTTATGAGGAGGAGCCCTGTTGCCATTTTAGATAGAGAAATTCCGCTGTTGAGGTCAGGGAGATTGCATCCATCAAGGTGGCAATGGAGAATCGACCGGTTTGAAGAAGCCACTTGGAGAAGGAGGCAGATAGCAAGAAAGATAACCCACTCTGTTAAAGAATTCAGGTCTCCTTCCTCGCCCTTGTGTTTTTCTATCTTGTGATCTTGGATGATGGAACGGCAACGATGGGGTAATTGCGTGGGTATATTGTGAACGACCTGTATTTAGGTACGTCTTTTTATGTAGCAGCAGATTTTTTTCTGGAAATTTGGCTGAGTCGACGTACCCCACGACGGAACGTCGCGGGGGTCCCGTTCCAAAACACTTATAATTCTGAAAATCTGGTACTGAACCATATGCGACTCTTTAAACGATCACGGAGCAACTGGCAGTTTTTCTGTTTTCTACCTATGTACGGACCTGTCCCAGGCGTTGATCCGTACCGTCACAACATTGTAGAGAAGGCTCGGACTCTTTGTGTAAATTTGAAGTTCTCTGAACCTTTGCGGACGGGTTACCTAGACAAGTACGGGACCGATCGCAGGCGACAGACGCCCTACGGGCCTAATCACCAGTCACTTTGCGGTCCTGTAAAGGGCTTTTTGCCAGTCCCGTTTGGGTCCTAGTGTTTATTTCTGTTAATTTTATTAAGGGTGCGTTTTGGACTAGTTTGCCTGCTTTATTAAACTCTATATAATACCTGTGTTGTGTGGCTTTTTAATGGGTTAATACGTCCTTAATCCTATACCTGTGGGGGTTAAAATCAGAGGTGTAACCTTAAGTTTATCTCAATTAGTGGTTATTAATGGATTGCTGTCTCTGAGAGAATCGTCTATCTTGGTTCTAATACTTAGTATCAGTTACATTACCTGACCTTTGAATTAGGGGTTAAATCCAGTCTCGATTTAGTAGGGGGTTTGTGTGACAATCAAGAAAAATAGCTCAGAACAATACTCTCAGATACAGAAAAAGTAGAGCAGGCATACGAACAAAGAGACAACTAAGAATTGTGAGGAATTTTGCCTTGCTTGATACCACCGGGGAATCTTTCGTGGAGTGAGGTTTATGGATTTGTAAATTGTGCTACTCCGTAGTAAACTCTTATTGATGTCGAACTGCTATGTGTGGGGGCGAGCTTATTATAAATCTGTCTGCTTGCCTTCACGTATGTCGTATTGTCGTGTGCATGCATGATTGTGGACTTATTGCTATATATATGTATTGGATGAAACAAGTCATGAGGCGAAGTAGTGAATCCCAAATCTTGATAAAAACCTAACCTCTTGTTTAAATGATGAATGCCTTAGCTATAAAAAGGCTTGATTGGAACTAAGTAATGAGATGATGCCTTGGGGTAGAAAGAGGCTTGATGAAATTTACTAGAATGAGATTATGTTGGGAGGCGGGTGTCAACGCACCGCACGTAGAATTAGTGGGGACGGGTTCACGAACCGATACGTAGATTTTAGGGGATCGGGTGGCACGAACCGACCCGTAGATTTAGGGTATCGGGTGTCCCACGAACCGACACTGATTTAGGAGATTGCGGGTGTCGAACGAACCGACACGTAGATTTAGGGGATCGGTGTCCCGAACCGACACGTAATTTAGGGGACAGAGTGGTCCGTCCCACACATAGTAAAGTAGGGGATCGGAGTGTCACGTACCAACACAAGAGGACTAAAGACTAAACGAGGGTTGGAGTGTCCACGTACCGACACAAGAGAAATATAGAAATGAATCTGAAAGAAATGCTAATATACTCAATCTAAAGAACATGTTTTCCCAAAGAGTAATGGTTTGGAGGCTTTGAGTTCCGCCTATATAATGATCGGTGAATATTATAAATGATGTTTTATACTTGTGCTGATCACCTGTTAATTAATATTAGTTGATTTTGAAATGATGTTATCTGAGATATATTCTTTCTATTTTGAGTTGGCCGATGATACCTACTCAGTACTTTTGGTTTGTACTGAACTCCTACTTTTATGTTTTCTTTTTTTCTTTCTTTCATTTTATTTTGGGTGCCAGCAAACGTGGCCGTCTTCTTATCAGACTCAACGCAATTCTAAAGCGCAGTCTTCGTCACGACTGGGATCTTCAGGGTGAGCTAATGGCTTCTAGGCTTATGGACTGGATCTCCTTCCTCATTCTTGATGCCCTTGAATTCCCCGGCAATTGGACTAAGCTTTTTGTTCATTTTAGCTTTTTAGAATACTCTTCGTTTAAGTAATTTGATCATAGATGTTCTTGTGGTGATGACCTTCCAATATTTTGTGGGGATAATATAATAGATGTAAATTTTAGAGTTATTAAATTGGTTTTATTCATGATTTAAGTCTTTCCGCATTACTTTCTGTTGATATTACATGAAATGTTTAAGGTTTTAGATTGTTTTGGTTCGCTCACATGAAGGGTAAGTATGGTGTGGGTGCCAGTCGCGATCCGATTGGGGTCGTGACAAATAGGATCTAAACATAAGTTGATATGAAATATTTTAAACAAACTTCCATATAAAAACATAAACGGTTTAACACATGTGAAAATTTGTGTGACACTTCAATATAAGATTGGCAAGTCAATGTTTGATATAACATTATCGTAACTGAATTTAAAAAAATGGTACC